>JANIJG010004657.1:0-22363 GCA_024611175.1 Megaceryle torquata | reverse complement strand
TTATCTCCCCAGGTATTTTTTTTTTAATTATTATTTTGGGGTGGGGGTTTTTTGTTTGTTTTCTCAGTTTTGGGTTGGGTTTTTTTGTTGAATTTTTGGTTGTTTTTTATTATTTCAAGCAGGGCCCAGCTGAATGCTGGGCATTTTACTAAAGTACGAATCTTATTTTTTAATGTAATTAAAAGAAGAAAAAAAAAAAAAAGGAAAAGAGAAAGTAGGAGGTTAATAAAAGAAGAATAATAATAAAATAAATAAGCCAATGAAATGGACACATGAAAAGGAAACCCCAGCGACAGAAGTGATGGTTAAAGGGGAGACGCTGGACTCGCTGCCTGGTCAGGAAAAAGCAGCTGCGTCCCCATGAGATGCTTTTTTTTTGGGTTGTTTTGCTTTAAACTCGTTGCAATGTTTGCATGCTGTCTCCAGAGGCCTTTTTTTCCAGTCCTGTCCAGTGCTTTATTCTCATGTAATGCTACCAACTGTGAGATTCAAACTGTAATAAAAAAAACCAAAACCATTCCATATGGATGTGGCACATCTCACCTCACCACCCCTCTCTCTCTGGCTCTGCTTCCAGGGGATGCAGCCCTGTGGAGATGGGGGACACAGTGCCCTGGGGGGTCCTGGAATCCCCCCATCTCTGCAGGGGTGAGCAGCCTGGGCCTCACTTGGCTCCATCTCCATGAGAACCATTGAGGTTGTGATGATGATAGAACTGCCGAGTAATGGCAAGACTACACTTTATCTTCCACCTTTGGAGATGCTTGGATATCGGGATGCATTTTGGACTTTGACCTTCTTCCCTGTCCCGCTTATCTTGGCCAAGGGGACAAAGATGGGACTCCCTATGTCCTGGACCCCAAAGGAGGTGTCCCCATGGAGTCCCAGCTGTCTTGAAGGGTGGCGTCTGGCATGCAGGGCTCAGCAGGTTTAAAATAGTTCCCTTCATCCACAGAGAATTATTCAGCGTTAAATGATGCGCGGAGCATCAGCTTTACCGTCTGCCTGCTGTGCGAGCTGTAGTCAGGAGTGAGTCTTGTTTGGGCGTCTCAGTCTGTTTTGGGACTGAGACTTCTCTTGGTTGGGGAGTTGGAGAAAAGGAGTGCTGGGACAGCGGGCATGACTCAGGTCTGAGTGGGATGGAGGAGGGAGTGACACAGCTTTCAAGAGCCTTTTGATACAGAGGGGAGGTGGCAGCAGCTAAAGAAGTTGAGTGCTCCCAACACCCTTCCCCTGAGACCTCAGGGTGCCCAATATTTAGATGGGACAGGACAGGGATATAATGGCCCTTGGTCCACTGTAAGATTTCATTTCCTCTCGACTAACACCCCCCCCCACACACACTTTTGTCTACATCCAACCCCCCCATTCCTCCTAGTGCTCCAGCAGGCCCCAGCCATATAAGCAGCTTTACTTTTCAGGCTTATGAAGATTAAAGTCATTTACAGGCAAAGCCTGCAAGAAACATGGCTTTGGAAATAGTAAGAAATACCCAGCACCTTCACATGATGGTGGACATGGAGGAGGAGGTTTGGTCCTGTTCCACATCGCACCCCCTCTGGTCCAGTTGCCCTGGGTCACTCGTGGACCCCCTGTGAGCCAGTAAAAAAAAAAAAACAAAAAACAAAAAAAACCAATTCAAAACTCACTGAGACCCTATCTCTGAGACTGGCCCCAGTCCCAGGGGCAGACAGGGGGCTTTGGGGAGTGTTTGATGCCACACCAACATCCTCAGCATGCTCAGGGATGCAAGTTGGAGGCTGCTGAGAGAGGATTCCTGAAATGAACCCCCCCTCTTCACTGCAAAGAGGGGAGCTTAACCCTGCTGAGCTCCTCCTGCTGTCAGTGCCTGTGGCTCCATTTCCCCCCGACAGGGCTGGTTTGCTCCTGGCTCCTGTCTCTGAGTCCCTGCTGCTTTGGGCTGCTGCCCAGTGCTGCACAGCCTGGATCCCACTAGGAGATTCCTCCCCAGAGATTTGGGGGCTGTTTCCTACCCCTCAACACCCTGGGCATCAGCGTGGGCAGAGGGAATAGGCTGCTGGCTCCTGCGTGACACCCAGGGGCTACTGTGGCTCTCAGGGACTGGTTCACAACGTGTCCTCCTCCTCCTCCTCCCATCAGTGATGAGGAGATCGGCACTGGGCCCAGTTGTGTCAGCTCCCATCCTGCCTCAAGTTCGCAGTGTGAATCATCGGCAGCAGCAGGCAGGGACGGGTTTTTTTCTGCCACATGCTGGGGTACCCATGGAGCCCTCTGCCTTCACCCCATGGCATGCAAGGAGGACAGAGACGTGGGGTTGCAAAAGCTCCTAAAAATTTTGGTCTCCAGTTCTGGCAGCCCTCGTACCTCTCCCCTCAGCACCATTGAGCAGGATCCCAGCTTGGACTGGAGCTCAGCATAAGCCAGCTCTGGGTATCTGCTGGCAGGGACCAGCCAGGCTGGGGAGCACTCAGTACTGGTACTGACTTGGTGTGTAGAAGGTGAAAGGACCATCTCTGAAGTCACCTGTGCTTTGCTTTTCCATCCCTATCCCTCACCTTGCCATCAGGGCTCTTTCCTTTGGCCTTGGCTCTTGCTGAGCACCTTCCCCACAGCCCAGCCCCTGCTTGCTGTTTCTCCTTACCCCCAGGGATGTGGGCAGCCTTCCTCTCCGTACAAAACAAACTCAAGACTCACTTCAAAGGAAACCAGAGTGCCCAGCTGTTCCCAGTGCAATTCCAGCTGCAGCAATCACTCGCTGCTTCCCATTTCCCAGGGCTGCGATGCATCCAGCCCAAAAGGAGAGGGTGTAAGGTGCCTGGGCTGGTGCCCTCCCAAGCTGCCCACTGCTTAATTCCCCCGGTGCTGTTTGGAGTGCATTACCACTTCTAATTACAGCCCGACAAGGCTCCTTCCGCTCCATCCTCGCTGTGCGGGTTCCCCAACCCCTGGCAGACCTCACCAGCATCTGTGTGCTGCCTGCACCTCCTCCCCCTCTGCAATTGACTTTATCACGAGGACTATTTTTAGCGTGATGTACAAAGCCATTCCCATCACTGTTCAGTGTTGTTCACCTCTCCCAGCTCCACTCTCCAGCTTTTCCTTCTGAGCACTCCAGGAAATGAAGGCAAGGCTGGAAAGATCCCCCGTGGGAAAAAACTGGCCGTGTGTGTGGCCGTGTGAGTGTGCGTTTCAGCTGGCGTGTGCCTTTGCTCCGGGCTTGCTCTCCACCACCGGCAGTGGAGCAGCACATGGTCTCCCCATGTGCCTGTTTACATGCTCTATGTGTCTGTCCTGGTGTATTTGTGTCATTGCTTGGGTACAGGCTCTGCCGTGGGAGCCCCCTCCCACCCCAACCACTTCCCTCCTCTTCCTCACTTCCTCAACAGCATCTCTCTGCCCAGCAAGTGTGATTACAACCACCCCGCTCCATGCTGTGACCCACTCCTATGCCTGCTTACCCCTACCTCTGGAGGTACCCATACCCACAGGACCCCTAGACCCCCCCATGCCTTGAGGCAGAGGCTGCCTACAGCTCTGGCAGGACCATTCCCATCCCACTCACCCCAAACCCTCCCAAAATCCTAATTTTGGATCTGGGCAGCCCCATGCTCAGCCAGACACTGGAGACAAGGGGGTCCAGAGAGTATTGGAGGGACTTCTCAGCATCATCCCTTCTCTCAGCTTCCCTTCACAGGGTACCTGGCTTTTGCATCTCCTCCTGCCCCAAAACAAATGGGGGCCCTGATCCTTTCCATGGCATTAAACCTTCCTGGGCAGCCAGGGCTCTGCTGGTTTGCACTTTAGGGGGCAGGGAGGGATATGAACAGATGTTTATACACATGTGGATACCCAGAACAGAGATTTAAGGGAGATACACCTCAGGGTATTAATTATCAAAATAACACTAGCAATATAAATAAAAATTCATTAAAACAATGAAATAAAACAACAACAACAAAATTCATTCCATGTGCCACATAGCCTACATGATATATACCTGTCCCTGAGTAGCATTAAGGCTCAATATCAAATAAGAACAGTAATTTCACCCCCCAGCCTTTGGGATGTCTTCATCCTCAGGTAATGATGGCAGATTTTTGGACTGTGAAGGCTTGGTTCCATAGGAGCAAGAGGCTTGACATTGAAATGGGCTCCCTAGGTCACAAAAAGGGAGCTTTTGTTCTGTTGCCGTGCAAAGCTGTCTGCTGTGCTGCATTTCATCTTCCTCAGCCCAAACCAGCTCCAGAAACATTTAGCTTTAATTACATTGAAATAACGTGAAAGGAAGTCATTTTATTGGATAATTTACAACACCCTTACCTTAAACTTTCCTTATTCCCTATGTTAATGACAGGATGGCACATTTACCCCAGGGAGTGCTGGGCAGAAGAGAACCTGCTGCCCTTTGAAGGGACTTTGTTCTCAAGAGCTCAGGGAGTTTTCTCTCAAACTTTTGGCAGATGAAGCTTGTGGTGGTCCAGGGCAGTGCCAGGACCCTCTAGCCAAGTCATGCCCTCCTAAGGTCCCACTGCATTTTGCCCCAACTCCAGTGCTTCAGCATTTTCTTAATAACTTCTTAATAGCTGTCACAGAGCAATAGTTACCTTCTTACAGCTGAGCAGTTTGCACAGAGCAGCTGACTGCACTGGTGAGGATACACAACAAACTTTCATTGGGTGCTCAAGAAGATTTTCAGCAGAGATTGATTAGCACCAGGGTTTAAATCAGCAGCTGCTCTATTGCTTTTTAACTGGTGGAGCCTTCAAAGAACAGGGGGGGAAGTGTCCCCCCCATCTCCACCCCACTGATAGCCATAGTTCCCTGCTCAGGGGATGCTCAGCTCCCAGGTCCTACCAAATGCCACCATCACAGGATGGATGTCACCATGCCTTAACCCTGTGCCCAGAGCAGTGGCAGCAATGGTCACAGCAGAATGACCCTGTCCCCAACCCCTCGGAGCATCCCCAGGCGCAGGTGGGAAGAGCAAAGATGACTCTTCTCTGTGCCTGGGGTCAGGGCTGCGCACGGAGGTCCCTGTGTTTGCAGTGCCTGTCCCCATCACAAGAAGTGACAATCAGCTGCCACGCACAAGCACGACTTCTCCCAGCCGAGAGG
Organism: Megaceryle torquata; assembly: GCA_024611175.1. NCBI lineage: Eukaryota > Metazoa > Chordata > Aves > Coraciiformes > Cerylidae > Megaceryle > Megaceryle torquata. The sequence continues at coordinate 17,266 of JANIJG010004657.1, read as the reverse complement.
CTGCTGCTCTGTTTAGAAACGCCTGCTCATGTCCTCCCCTGTCACGTCTCCAGCATACACTCACACACACTTCTTTCCAGGATTAACTCACCTACTCAGGGTCTTCAAAGGTTTATACCTTTCTATTCCCCTGGATTTCAGGCTGACAAGGATCAGATTTCTGTCCTTTGAGGGCCTTTTTGCTGTTGCATTGCAACTCAAGGTCCCTGATCCTTCCCCTTCCCTGTGTAATCTATGCTCCTCAGGAAATCCTGCCCATTTTTGGTCCCTTCCAAGGATCTCTGGAGCATCAGATGAAACCCTGTTTGAGGGGAGCGCTTCCATCTCTTGCTTTGGAGCCAGTTCTCCCATCACCTGGAAGGAAGAGCTGAACTGATCCCTCTTACCATGGCAGAGGAAAACAATCCGCTTGCATCCTATTCAAATCAGGTGTCAATGCTGTGAGAGGATCCTCTTAATTTCCACCGGCTTGTCTGAGGCTGCCTGCTATGGGGGACATTTCATCTCCCTCCCGTCTAATCCATGGAGATGTGTGATATAGCATAAGCTAATATAATAGGTCATGCAAGGATTTACATCTCATTACTGCAGGTTAGAGTCCTGGGAGGAAGGATGAGTCATTCTTACTTGAATATATTTCAGGGATAAGGAACAGTTCTGATGCCCAAAGAAAATAAAACAGGGAATTGACCACCTTGAAGCATAGCAGTGGGCTCGGCCAACAGCTGTCTGATTGCCCTCTCTCCTCTACTGCCAGATGGGCCACTAGCCTTGTTGGAAAGAGCATGAGCTCCCAAAAGATATGGGGGAGCTGCCAGCAGCTTCAATACCCTGTTGGAGGTCCTTTCTTTTGCTTTTTTCTCCATCCCAGATCCCCAGCCACCATGGGTTGCAAGAGGCTGCAAAGGTCATGCTCATAGCCCTGCTCCATGGGGCACATCCACCTCCTCGGGAGCGAGCATCCCTGACACGAGTGATTGGGTCCCAGCCACTGCTCATTTGCACCTAAGCTGCTTTGGCCAAGTGTTTCTGCTCATCAAGAGCTGTTTTCTCTTCATTACTCAGACAGGGAGGCTACATGGTAGCTGACCCATCTAACCCAGCTGGAAAAAATCGGTCCTGACTTCAAGTCTCTTACTGTTAGTGAATGCTTAGATAGAAATCAGGACTGAGCAAAGCTTCTAGGACCAGCCACATCAAAAGTCTGCTCTGAACCAACCCGAGGCTCAAACCTGCCCGGCCTCCAAGGGCAAAAGCAGCTTCAGGACACAAGCAGGGTTCCTTTTCCTTCTCTCTGCCCCTCTTTTCAGCCAGTCCTTGTCTGACTGACAGCCAGAACTTGAACATGCCGTTGGCAACAGGATGTCTGCAGGGTGCCTGGGACTCTCAGCCTGTTTCTAAGCAGGCTGTGAAAGCTCCCTGTGGGTTAAAATTAATTTTCCATGGGCTGTCTCTGGGAAAATGCTTAGGGGTCCTGCAGACCAGTGTGAAAAGCGGAAATCATTGCTTGAAACAGTTGGTAGGAGTCCTGAACAGCCAGCTCAGTGTTGACTCGGGGCAAGCAGCAACTGCAGGTGTGTCTGAGTGGTGGGGAGATATCGTGGGTGCCTTGGCTGGGTCTCTCTCAGCCCAGTGGCTGTGTGGAAAGAGAATCTGCACGTTCAGGTGAACTCGGGGGAACTGCTGGCATCATCTGGGTGGCTCTGATCCACTGGAATTTAGCTGGAGAGCCTTCACTGTGAAAAATTCCCTTTGGTCACTTCCAAATGGTGGATCTGATCCTTAACAGCAGCCTAACTGCTGACCAGATTAATATCTAAGAAAAATACATGATTTTAAAATGTATTTTCCTTTTAAGACAAATTTTTGCCTGGTGCTAACTTGGGCAAGGGGGGAATGGAGAAGATGGGCCAATTCCCCCACCCTCTCTCACTTCATTCTATTGCTTCACAGCTGTTCCATCATTTTAATCTGCCGAGATTGTATTTAAATTTTGGAAATGAAATTATTTCTCGCAAGACAGGATTGGGGCTTGCATCCATGCTCAGTTTTTGTGAGCAGAGAAGGAAAAAGGGAGAAATGCCTGTTAAAGCCAGGCTGGCCATCTGGAAGGGAGGTGCGTTCCTGATGCCATTAATTGCTCCCTCCCCAAGGCCCGCAGAATGGCTGCAGTCAAAGGAAATGGCAGGAGTGAGAGTGGGGGTAGGATGGGAGCCAGGACAGCAGGAATTATGCAACAAAATCAATGCCTGCTCTGTCCTCAGCCTCTTGATTTAGGTGTGGGTCACTGGGCCGACTCTGGTACATCAGCAAGGCAGCACTTATGGGTATTGATAGCAGCTTTAATATTAATTAATATTATTAATGTTGCTAGGAAAGAGAGGAACAAGCTTATGGGCACGCCAGCCCTGGGATCTACAAGCAAACAACAGTTGTGACTCGTGTATGGTCCATATGGCTTTTACAACGTGCTAAATCCTGGCTTTTCCTCCAGCCAGAAGCAAAAGATGGGGGGGCAAAGGAGGGTTCTGGGGATTTGCTCTAGCGCAGCCGCTCGATGGGATAAACCAGCCGGGGTCAGCACTGGCTGCCCCCGACCAGGACACAGACAGAGTGCGGTGCCCGGGAGGATCAGGCAGGGCTCACGGCAGTCTTCCCCTCCTCGACTCCATCCATCCCATCCCTCGTAGTGCGGGCTGCCGCCGGGAGCCGCTGCTTGCGGGAATGGGGGTTCCGGGGACTCCTTTCCCCCGCGGTGGGGAGCGGGACCCTTCGTGCCCCCGGTGGGGCTTAGGGCGGCGGAGGCTCCGCCTCTCAGCCGAGCGGCGGGGGGCGGCGGGGGCTGGGCGGGAGGCGGTGCCGCCTCCCGTCGCTGACACACCGGAGCTGTCCGTGCCCCGGTGCTGCAGCACCTCCCGCCTCGCTCCGCTCCGGCTCGCTCTCTTCTCGGGCCAGCCCGGTCCCACCATGGGCAGCGGGGAGGTGCGGTCCCGTTGAGCCCCGGCAGCCCGTGAACTCCGCTCCTCAGCATCCCGGCTCCTCGGTAACCCAGTACTCTGGCACCTCGGGAACTCCGCTCCGCAGCATCCCGGCTCCTCGGTAACCCGATACTCCAGCACACCGGGAAACCCGGTACTCTGGCATCCCGGGAACTCGGTACTCCGGTGTCCCGGGAACTCACCTCCACAAGCATCCCAGCTCCCCGGGAGGTCGGTACTCAAGCGTCCCAGGAACTCGACTCTACTGACCCTGGCTCCTCAACAACCTGGTACTCCGGCTCCCGGGATCTCACTTCCACAACATCCCAGCTCGGATGGGATCTGGCATCCCAGGAACTCACCTCCGCTGACCCCAGCTCCCCAGTAACCCAGTACCCAGTACTCCATCTCCCGGGAACTTGCACCTAGAGCACCCAAGCTTCCTGGTAACTCCGTGCTCCCAGCACCCCAGCTCTGAGCATACCTCAGCTCCCCAGCATTCTGTCTCGCTTTTAGCCCATTTCCCTGATCTCCTCCATAACTCAGCATCCCCACCTTCCCTGCTTCTTGGTACCTTAGAACCCTGTCTTCCCACTAACCCCAGTTCTCCCAGTACCCCACCTCTGCAGTAGCTCCATACCCTGTCTCCCCTGCACCCGTGCTTCCTTCATCCCTGGGTTCCCTGCCTCTCCAGCACTGCAACCATGGCATTCATGGTGAAGAGCATGGTGGGGGGACAGCTGAAGAACCTGACAGGTGGCTTGGGCGGCGAGGAGAAGAGTGAGGGTGAGAAGTCTCCAGCCGAGGCGCAGGGTATGACCCGTGAGGAGTATGAAGAATATCAGCGGCAGCTGGTGGAGGAGAAGTAAGTGATTCAGCACCGGTTACTGAGGCAGGCTGGACCCCCGGGGCCCCCTGTCCCATTCATGGGAGGCTGAGGGAAGACAGTGCTGGGAGCCATGAGGTAGTTTAATGAACCCCTTAATCCCTTAATCCGCTTCCTCGCCTGGGAGATGGGATTGTTTTCTCCTTTCAGGCTGTGCTGGGGGGAGGAAATTGTGGGGAACTGGGACATTGTGGAGAAGATGGGGGGTACCCAGCTTGGGGTGGGGAAAGAGATGCTCAAATCCAGGGACTGGAGATAGCTGCTGCTGGTAACTGTTTGATGTGGTCCGCAGGATGGAGAGAGATGCCCAGTTCGCCCAGCGCAAGGCAGAGAGGGCCACGGTCAGGTCCCATTTCCGAGACAAGTACAGGCTCCCCAAGGTACGGCTGTGTTGGATATGGGGGGGCTTGTCAGATGGGGCCACGGGGGGGCAAACAACAGCCCTGCTCTGCAGGGAGGGGAGCTGCACTGGACCCCCTCATTTGGGTGGGATCTTGAGCTACAAATCTTCCTTCACAAAGCATCCTTCCACCCAAATCTTGGCCACTGCCACCTCTGAACACTACAAGCCACCAGCCCCAAGTGGGTGGGACCCCTGACACATACCCTCTGCTTTCCTGGATCCCCCTCTTCCTCTCTTTTGCCCCTTAAATCCAGCTGGATGAGGGAAAACTGCCTTGACTCAGCCCCGTAGCTGGGAGTGGAGCCCGAGTTACAGTTTCCCAGATGGATTATCCAGCTCCTCTCCAGATTATTTGGCAAACATTTCCTACCTAAACTCCTATTTTGGAAGTTCTGCCTGATGAATGATTCACTAGAAACAATTTAATCATGGGATAATTCGGCCATTCTTGGAATTGTCACAAGCTCTTCTTCCCCTGAACTCACGCTTCATTCAGCAAGAGTCTCTCAGTGGTGAATAGTCTAAATTGGAGCTGGGCTAATATTAGTGCAGAAAGGTCAGCTAAGCCAAGTGATATTGTTCAGATTGGTTGACATTGTTCAGCCAGCCTGGATACACACCCCACTGCTTCTCACCCACCTTTTTATTGCCAGGAAATAAGCAGCTAGAGAATTTATTTTTCCCCTGCCAGAAGGAAAGAAAAAAAGAAAAGGCAGAAAAAGAAGAGATGGAGGTTTTTTCTCCAGGGTAAATAGGGATTTGTTTAGATCTGGCCCCCCGATCCTTTTGCTGTTTTCTCATGCTTGAGACGTCCCTTCTAATCTTTCTGCAAGTTTCTTCTGCTCATTACTGATCCTGCTTGGCAGCCGGGCTGACTCTTGCAAAATCTCCCTGTGGCTCTCCAACACAGCACTAACCCTGATCTCTGGTGGGCACAATTGTTAACCATACGCGTAGATTAATTGGGTGCCTAACTCCCCCCAGACACTCTGATGTGAGCTGAAAGATGGTTTGTATCAATGCTGGCATACTCAGGTTGTCATCTTGGCTCTTGCAGGGTCTGTTGGTGTGTGCCCAGGCTCTGCTTAGCCATGTCCCCTCTGGGTCAACATCCCACCCACAGCATGAGTGTGGCTCTGAGCCCCAGGGACCAATCCACATGGACCTTAAAGTGGGAAGTCAGCCCAAAGCCCATGTGGGCACTGCTGTGGACTTTGCATGTGCCTTTAGTGGCTCCAGAAGCCTCCTTCGCACCTGCAACATCCCCCTCCTGACCTCCTGTCTCATTTCAGAATGAAACAGATGACAATCAGATCCAGCTGGTGGGAGGTGACGTGGAGCTGCCCAAAGAGCTGGCCAAGATGATCGAACAAGACAATGAGGAGGAGGAAGAGAAGAACTCGGTTATCGGCCAGCTCAGCAACATCCAGAACCTGGACCTTGATTCCTTGAAAGACAAAGCTTCAGCCACACTAGAGGACCTGAAGCAATCGGCTGAGAAATGTGCCATGATGTGACCCAGCTGAATCCCCCCTCCCCATTAGTGTGACGGTGGGGGAGAAGGGAGGGGATGCAGCGAAGGGTCTGGCGGTGGCTGTTGCCTACAGCGGGGACCCCACTGATGTTGTCACCCTTGCCTTGTGTGAGTCGGGTCCTCCTTCTGAGCTGTGTGAAGCCTCAAGTCCCTGACCCAGATGTCCCTGATGTGTGGTTTTTGTCTTGTTCTCCAGTCTGAGGTTAGAGCAGAGAGCCAGCATGTCCCCCCCAACACTGTACCCCAATGCCTCCTCCTGTGCCTGGGGCTGTGGGTGTCTTTAGCCAGAGATAAGGGGGGAGGGTTGCAGGAAAGGAAAGAGTGACCTTGGAGTGTTATTGAACCCCGTCAGCATGGGAAGGCAATGGCCATACACTGTGTCTCTGCCTACACATTTCGACCGAGTGTCCTAGAAATGACAGGGAGGCTCCAATTCACTTTGCAAGGACAAGGCACAATGCAAAATACACCCCCACCCCCCCTCATCTCACATCCCATACCCATCCCATGAGAAATAACATCCTGTCAGTGCAATACCAACCGTTTTGCCCTTGAAGGGCCCTCTCCAAGGAGGCAGCCAGGAAGGGCCTGCCACCTGATCCCATTTATCCCAGTAGGAAGGGGGGTGTTGAAGACCAGAGGGCTACAGCCTCAGTTAATGCCAGAGAGGAATAAAACCCCTCCTGGGTGCTGTTCTGAACCCCCCCAGTCTTTCCCTGGAGCAGTGGTGGCACATTTCCCTCTCCCAACAGTGGGATCCACCATTTCTTCCAGGACAAGAACAAAGTGATAATGAAAAGATCTCCTCCTCCTCCTCTTCCTCCTCTGTCATGCTGTGGTTGTGTGCTGTGCTCAGTTGAGTGTCTCTCCACCTCCTATGCTGTCCCTGTGCCATGGTACCGTTATAACCGGTGGAATAAATACCAGGAGATGTCTATGCATTTACTTCTCTCCTCAAGCAGTACTTTCCTGCTAAAGGTTTTGAGGTGTAGAGAGATCAAGCACATGTCCTTTACAGGGTAGGGGCAAGCAGTGATGGGAGCTCAAGGGACGAATCTCTTGCAGCAGCATCTTCTAGATCTAGAATCACATCTGGTTGTGGTTGCGTGTTTTGACATGTTTCATACAAAAGGGATGCTATGAATGGCTCTTGGTCAGCAGCTGGGTTTGAAACCAAACCCAACCCACAAGATTTCACAGATTCTGGGGGCTATTTTAGTCAAAAGCCTTCATCTCACTCACCAGCCTCAGTCTCATGGGCACTGTGGGGTGTCTGTGGCAATGGTCAGAGCAAGGACACTTCTCTGCAGCGACGAGACTGTGCTAAGTACAGGTGTGACTTCAAGCTGGAACAGCACTGGCCTGTCAGCTTCCCAACGGGCTGTGTGCTCCTGTGGCCAGGCTTCCTGGAAAAACCTGGCACAGGCTTAGAATTTGCTGCTTCAGATCCTGCCGGAGAGGATTAACTGCAATTTGCTTTTGCAGGGGAGTTGGGTCATCCAGGAACATGCAGGGGAGGGTGCCAGAAAGCTGATATTACTATTATTATTATTATTACTGTTATTATTACAGTAAGGTTGCTGGATCAGGCCATGCTGAGCAGAGCTCCCTGGTACGGCCAGGAGGTTGTTTCCCAACCCCACTCCCCTGGTAATGTCGTGCTGGGGCCAGGTAGTCCAGAGAAACTCCATCATGATGCTCTGCCCATGGGGACACCCATGGCACCATGTACCAGTCTGCTCTCCAGACCTGCAGGGACTCAGAGCAGCTTCAGGGCCATCTGCCCCGTCTAACTCAGCACTGGAGGCTGGTGAGAAAGGCAAGGGAAGATTGGCAGAAGCAGCTTTAGCTCTGAAAGGAGATCATACCTGATGAGGATCAGCCCAAGCTCATCTAATCTCCACCAGGAAAGGGATAGCAGAGAGCAGGCAAAGACCAAGCTGAGCCCTCCAGCCCAGCTTGGCTTTTAAATCCCCAACTGATGGCAAAGCATGGTCAATAAACACCCCCCAGGTGAGTGAGATTCCAGCCTGAGCAGATGGAGGGTGACAGGGCTGAGAGGTACAGCCCTATGGGTCATCCACACTCATAACCAGTGTCACCCCACCAGGACACAACGTGGACCTTTCCCCCTCCCCTTTTATCTCACCACCATTCCCCATTCCCCCAGCCGTGGACCTTCGGCTCCGCTCTGTGCTCGCTCCCGGCCCACGTGCCGCCACACAAAGGCCGTGTGAAGCTTGGCGGGTTTATTTTAGGAGGCACCATGACCCCCAGGCATGTGAAAGCAAGCAGCATGCTCTCGCCCCGCTTGGTTCTGCGACGTGTTAAGCCTCAGCAAAGCATTCCCGGCAAAGCAACCGGGCTCCAAGCCCACAACCCTGTTCCTATTGCTGGCCCAGTGCCTGTACTGGGAAGGAGAGGCTGGACTGGGGGGAGCAGGGTCAGGCAGCCCTCAGGCAGCCTGTCCCCTGCCCATCTAGAGGTGCATCCTGCTCACCAGCATTCCCCACTGCAGGGTCCCTGAGCATCCCTGCAGCCGAGCATCCTGTCTGCCTGCACATCACGCGACTGCTCCGGGCATCAACACATGGACCAAAGAAACTTAAAAGCAAAGAATTAGTGCGGATTAAAACAGAAAATCTATTTTTTTTTTCTATCCTACGCTATAAACCCTGATATAATTCCTTCACTTAGAGAGCCAAGTTTGGTGTGGATTTATCTGAGCAAGGCCTTGCTGGGTGCTAGAGGATCTCTGCTGGCAGTGGAGCTTTTATTTATAAGCTCCATGTGCAAGCAGAGCTCCCGCTCCCCTGCACCAGTCATGAACCAACCCCTCAGCATATGGGTGCAGGATGAGGCCTCCTTTCTGCTGGTGAGCATGGGATGAGGCGAGTGGTTTCCCCAACGGACAAAGCGTTAAATGAGCAATTGCTAAAGCGCCGAAACTAATGAACGGCCGTCAAAGACAGAGGGATCTCCACTGAACGCTTCAGTTTTCTTTTTGCAGGCAATTAAACCTCCCTGCAAGCTGCTACAGGAAGGGATGGCCCCATCCATCCCACTGCAGCATCACCAGTCCAGATATTTGGATTAATCTGGATTAAAGAGAAGAGGGGAGAGCCCAGGATTAGCTCCACACACTGACCCAGCTTTCCCCAACCCTCTCGCTCTTTAAAGCCCGTTGAGTGGTTGAACTCACATCACCGAGTAACCCATGGGCTGGTACAAGGAGGGTGATAAACACATCTGCCGGCCCTGTGTCCCTCTCTGGGTGACAGTGTGGACCTAGGAGTCACCTTGTGAGTGATGCTTGGGAAAAAAAACCACTGGGCTCTGCTGTGACAGAGGGGAGAAGGCAGATGGAGCACGGCAGTGCTCGCTCCTCCTCACCATGGCCAAAGCTGTCCTGAGTGACTGAGGCCACCACTGCCTAAGCTGCTGGGCTAGGGACTGCTCGCTTTGTGCCTCCTTCCCTTCAGCCTGCGCTGTAACATTTGGGTTGTGACCCCTGACGCAGAAAAGGCTCACAGCCAACACAAAGCCAGGGCACCTCAAACTCCATCACCCTCCGGGGAAGCAGCCGGAGCCTCTCACAGCTTCAAAAAGCTCCAGCTTCAGACGTGGCTTCGGCAGAGCGGAAAGGCAGATGCGATTATCCGCACCGGCTGCCGCGGCCACTCGGTTCAGCCATCCCCGGCGGCTCTGCACGAGCCACGGGCTGTGCGAGGGCTGGGGCTTTGAAAGCTCTTTAAAGCCTCAGGATATAATCTCTGCTCAGAATAATAATAAAAGACAGAAAAATGCCTTGCCACATCTGCCTGGGAAGCTCTCGAATGGCTGGGGCACAGAGCACCCATAGGGTTGGGGCATGGGGTGGGGGGAAGGAACGACGTTATGGGGCAGCATGTGCAGTGAAGTCTCAGGAGGAGCTTTACTGAGCTCACAGCTCAAACCATCCCTGGGGTTCTCCCAGATCAACCTATCTCCAGCCCTTCTGCCCTCCTCCCCCATCTCTCCTAGCCCAGCTTGGACCTTCATCACCTGCCATAAAAATCTGTTGGACAAAATGTGATTTTACATAATCTTTCATGTTCCCCACCCTCCAACACACACACACACAAAAGATCTGAAGGGAAAACAGGGTCAAATTTTGCTTTGTCTGCCTCATGTCCCCAGGGAGGATGGGGAGGCAGGGTGCCCCAGTCAGTGCTGGCAGCAGGAGAGGAGGGGACCCCCCCAGCTCTGGCTTTGAGCAGGGGGACAGAGATGAGGGGTCCTCAGCCCTCCTTCATGGCTTCAGGCACTCCAGGCTGACTCTTGGTCCTGGGCTTGGCTGGAGACCCCTCTTTGGGTCTTAAAGCACAAACATTAGACTGGAGGAGTTGGTGAAACCAAAAAAAGTGTTTAATAGAGACAATAACTTACATTCCCTTTAAGTACAGTAGCTATCAAGACAAGTCCCATGCTTTGCAGGACAGGTGGCCCTCACCACCCTGGACCAGTGACTTTTGCAGGGCTGGGGGTTTCCTGGGAATATTATTTGTATATTGGAGTTGGGGAAACCCTGAGGAGCAGAACAGGCAGGACAACGCAGCTCTGCCTTGGGGAGGTATCGCCATTTGCAGCCGTGTGCCTCGGTCTCCAAAGGTGATTGATTTCTGCTCATCTGCTTTCCTGGACGGCTAGATTCACAGAGGAGCACGCACAGCCTGCTAGTCCCCACTGAGTGCTGTGAGCACCTCATGACACAAATGACGAGCGCGGTCAGGACCTGCCGGGCTCCAGTGTGGGCAGGTTCCTGAAATAAAAAGCTCACTCTTGATGCTCCAGAAGCGTGAGGGAGGTATGGCTGGGCTGGGCCACTGCAGTCAGATGCTCAAGGCCGGACGAGCAGCAGCGGACGCACAGAGGTAGTTGCCGGGTGAGAAAGGCACAGAGGAGGGCAGGAGCAGGCAGCGTCCCCAACCCCCCTGCCTGCTGCTGTCACCAACAGCCTGGAGCTACCGATGGGGTTCTGTGGGTCTGGGCTGTGCAGCCGCTCCCCCAGAATTTGGGAGGTGGAAGAAACATCCAGCCGAAAAGGCAAGAGACGTATGCAACTGGCAGGGGGGATATTCTGCCAGAGCCTGGTGCCAGGATAAAAATACCCAGCCAGTCACAGCCAGCGGAGGGAATTAGAGTGGAATAACCCGCCCGTCGCTGTCAGGGAAGGCGGCAGCGGCAGACGGTCAAGGCAGGCAGGAAATGAGTTGACGCCAGCACCTGGGGAGAGGGGCAAATGGCCCTGTGGACCCATCTATGGGACCCTCTGGGCGTGAGAGCCTCAGGATGAGCCCCCGAGGGGGTTACCCCGATGTGGTTGGGACAAAAGCGTCATCTTTCCTCCACCCTGCCGACGGCTTCTCTTTACACGGCAGTGAGCAGCATCCTGTCGGCTGGCTCCTGGGCATCACTGCAAGGTACAGGCTGTGCCGGGGGGGCACAGAGGGCACTCATGTGGCCGCACACACCATGTCACCCAGCTGGGGTGGGCTCCCAGGAACGGATGACCCCATACCGAGGGTGTGCAGTGTGGGGATTACCCCTGGGCAGGAATATCCCCATGGCTGTGGCAGCTGTAGGGATATTTCCCACTGCAGGACCACAGCCACGGTGGGGATGCTTCCCCTTCAGTGGGGCCAAGAGGGGACAGAGACAGGGACTCACTGCTTCGGACAGGCTCTGCCAGTGCCTCTTTGCCCATGGTCTGCGCCTCCCGCATCTGCCAGGGGAGAGGAACATTTTCCAGCCTGCAAACCCCACCCTAGCATGCTCTAGATCCCCACCTGTAGCAGCCCTACCTTTATCTGATCTTTCAGGTACTCAGCTCGGGCCATCAGGCTCTGGATCTGGTGAAGAGAGCACAAAGTCCCTTCAAAGCCATGCCAACGTGGACACACCACTGCCCCACGCATGGCACTCACCTCACTGTGCAGCAGCTCCCGGCGCCTTCCCGCAGGCTCCGCTGTGGTGGGAAGAGGGATCAGCCTCAGGCGCAGGATCCGTCCCTGCCCTGTAGCACCCGCCACAGTCCCAACTCACCAGCCAGGACGAGCAGCAACTCCCCTAGGCTCTGCTGGTAGAGTTCCAGGGTGTCACTGTCATCTTTGCCTTCCTCCTCCTGCAAGAGATCCCAGGGGTTGGGCTGCATGTGGGGGAGACACTGGCTTTCTCCCCAGCTGGGTTTGCTCTTTCCCCTTCCCCTCGAGGTGAGAGGGGTCTCCAAATCCATCACTCACCTTAGCGACAGCGGCTGAAGCCACCTCCAGTGCAGCACGGAGCCGAGGTTTGTCCTTGGCCATCTCTGCAAGGGAACAAAGAATTGTGGGGAACACCCTAGGGGGAGGGAGAGGCAGGCACCTTTCGGCCTCAAACCCCACAAGGTTCCCCCTCTCCTGCTCTGCCAACACCAGGGCAGGGTCCCAATCCCTGCTACCTTTCAGGAGCTCCCTGGTTGGGTTCCCTTGATGCAGGAGGTTCTTGCTGCTGGAGGTGACCAAGGCCTTCAGCTCCTCTGCTCGGGAGATGTACTGCCCGACCTGCCCACAGCATGGTGGGGTGAGGGAACCCCCACCACAGGGGACAGAGGATGGGGTGACATCTTACTGAGCTAAACCAGGGAGATGCTGTCCTGCACCTCCCCAGGGTGTTTTAGACTCACCTTGGCCTGGATGGCTTCTTTCCGTCGAGCATCGCTTTCATCTGGTAGGGGGAGAGTGACTCAATACTGGGGTGGGTAGGCTGCAAACTGGCCTCCCCTGGGGTGCTTCCCCCTCCCCAGATATGCCCAGCACCAGCCAGGACCCACAAAGCTCCCTGGGGTGGACTCACAGTGCAGAGCAGGCACAAAATACTCCAGGGCTTTGCAATAGAGGGAGAGGGCAGCCGAGGCATCCCCCTCTTGATCCTTCTTTACCGCCTCCACCACCAGGTCAGTCTGGGGAAAACAAGGGATGACTCAAGGCTCACCCCCTCCATGTCCCCAGGGACCAGTAGCTCAGCACCCTGCTCACCGCCTTGCAGAGGCTCTCGGGGCCAGGGATGTGCTCCATATCCACGAACGGATGGGCAAAGAAGCGCTCAAAGGAGATGCGTTTCAGAGGATCCCTCTCCAAGAGCTGTCCCAAGAGGTCCCGGCACTCCGGGGAGAGCAGAGGCCGGCTGGGCAGCTGAGAAGGGAAGGGGGCTGAGACCACCAGCCCCGTCCCAGCCCTGGACAGGCTGCAAGAACCCACCCAGCTCCATCCCATGCAGCGTTACCTCAACAGCCCGGTTGCTGCGAATCTTCTCCTCCAGCTCAGCGAAGGAGCGAGAGGCAAAGGGCGGCTTCCCATAAAGCGCTTCTGGGGGGGGGGCGAACAGGGAGTGGGGGGGGGAGATACGAGAGGGGGAAACCGGCACTGAGCCAAAGCCCCGGGGCAGGAGGATAAAAGCAAAACCCACCATAAAGGATGACGCCCACTGACCAGAGGTCCACCCGGGCATCATACTGCTGGCGACACACCATCTCAGGGGCCATGTAGAGTGGGGAGCCCCGCAGCACGTGCTTCTCGTCCCATGGTGACATGTACTGCGCGAAGCCAAAATCTGCAGGGGGGAGGGCGAGGTGAGGTTGGAGGGTTCCAAGGGGGAGAAGGAATTGCCACCCCTATCCCCTCACTGGGAGCTTGCCCTGACCTGCCAGCTTCAGCTGGGGGTTCTCCGGGGCACTCAGGAGGATGTTCTGTGGCTTGAGGTCCAGGTGGGAGATGTTGTGATCGTGGAGGAACTTCAGGGCACAGGCTAGGCAGGCAGATGGGCATGTGGCATGGGGGTGACCACCACAGCCATGCCTCCCAAAAATCCCTGGGCAGGGTGTCCTTACCAAGCTGCTGCAGGAAGATGCGGGCCACCTTCTCAGGGAGGATCCTGCGCATGCGGATGAAGCGGGAGAGGTCCCCCCCAGCGCAGAACTCCATGATCAAATAGATGTGGTCGCTGTCCCACTGCCAGGCAAAAGGACCCTGTCACGCTGGTCCCACTGCTTCGTATCCCACCCCCACGGGGTCTGCCTGAACTGGTTTGCCTAGTTGCTGGCACAGAGCCCCACACATACACGCCCCTGAGGAGTCAGGATGGACCCTAGGACATGAGCCAAGCTGGTGCTGGCTAAGTCCCCTCCCCAGGGAAAGCTACCAACCCCACCTGGAAGTCCTTGAGCTCCACAATGTGTGGATGGCGGATGGTCTTCAGGATCTCGATCTCTGTCAGCAAGTTCTCCACCGAGGCCCGGTTGAGGCTCCTCTTGCTCACACACTTGATGGCCACCACCTCACGCGTGTCCCTCTGTCGAGGGGAGACAACCTTGGAGCCTCCCCAAAGAGAGCCAACTGAAGCTCCCCACCCTGTACCCCCACCCAACCAGCCCCCCCAACCTGCCAGGGGATTGCGGGAGCGGGGGATGAAGCCCCTGGCAGAGGGGTGCCAGGTCCCCGGCTGCGGGCAGCAGGTCCTGTAGGGGTGATCCCCCCTATGGACGGCAGCGAAAGCGGGGGTTCCGCGGGAGGGGTGCGCGGATCGGGGCGGGGGGGGCACGGACCTTCCTGTAGGCCTTGTAGACGGTGGCGTAGGTGCCGGCGCCCAGGCGCTCGGTGAGGATGAAGCCGTCGAGGCGCGGCGGGGCCCAACCGGCCCCGGCCATCCCCCGTCCCCGGTCCCGCTTCCGCCTTCCCGGCGCGCCCCGGCCCCGGCTCTGGCCCCGCCCCCGCTCCTGCCCCGCCCCCGCTCCTGGCCCCACCCCCCGGAGGCAGGAGGGGGATCTTCTTTTGAGCATATTGCCATTTTATTTTTATTTTGTTTTCTTTACATTAAAAGATCAGACGCGAGGACCAAAAAAAAAAAAAAGAAAAGAGGAGGAAGAGGGTGTAAAAATGCTGATTTCTGGCGGAGGAGGCCGGGGGAGCACCGGCAACCCCTCCCCCCCGGGCTCCCCAGCAGAAATGGGGCATAAAATGCAGCTCTCCGACAGGAGAGGCCAGGACAGAGTCAGGTCTGCAGGTTAAACCTCCTCTGGTATTGCTACCTGAACAGAACTGGGGAGTGGGGGGGAAACTGTCCCCATCCTGCCTTGCCCTGCACCTCACCCCCGGCCAAAGGAACAAGCCAGCTCAAGTCGGGGCTTTCAAAGTAAACCATGCACTAACCAGCTCTTTCCCAGCTGAAAACAAAACAAAAAATAATAATCCATGGGAGGAGGAAGGCAAGGGAGGGGTTGTCCCCAGAGAAAAAGTCATTCATGCTCTCTTCCTGGCATGCTCTCAAGGTTAGTCGGAGAAAGACATTGCAGGCACCACGTGGAGCCTGAGCCAGTATCTTCAGTGATGCTGCTCCCCAACAGCAGAGCTGGTGAGGCAAAAAAAATCCCTTTTCCACTTCTTCCCCTGGTTTATAGCCCAGGTTTGCCTTCAGGCCATGTTACCTCAACTTTCAGTAAGCCGAGTAGTTAAGAGGTCAAAATGCAGCATAATGTAAGTGTAAATAAACCAAATGTACAGTTTCCACTCTTAAAATTTAACAACACAAACCACATGCAAGTTACAAGACCCTCCCCTCCCCTCCCTCCCCCCCACCCCCCAAAAAAACCCAGCAGATAAATCAAATTCTTCATAGCAAAGGTCAATAGAAGAGGAGAGAGTAAAACAGAAAACCCACTTCCCCTCACCGTCCCAGTACAGAAAGGGCAAGGGGAGGAAGAGAGACAAACACTCAGCATGTCCTGGAGAGAGAAATATATTTGCTTCAGAGAATGTCTCCCCTATCTCCCTGCACCCTAAAACAAGACAGGGAAAAGTAATCGTCGTAACTGTAGGCCAGCTGCATCTAAAAAACCCAGCCTCTTCTCATCTGGAGCTGGCAGCACAGAGCTAACGTGGTACCAACAAAAAGTGCATTTTTAGGAAAAAAAACTAAATAAACAAAAATAAAGAAGGCGGGAGTGACGACAGCAGAGGAAGCAGAGGGGGGGAAGCTGCCCCAGGAAGGTCTAGTTTCCCCGGAAAGCATTCTGTGCGGCTGCGGAGGCTGCCCCGGAGGCGGCGTTCTGGAAGCTCCTGTTGGTGAGGATGCCTTGGGAAAACTCTTCCTGAGCCCTTTGGAAACTGGCTCCTGTGCGCCGATACAGGGAATGCACCTGGGAAATGGAAGAGAGGGGGAAAAAATATCAGCATAGAGCTGTGGGCTTGCTGCACAGACCTTCCTTGGCAGCTTGCTTTTCTCCAGCCCTGTCGCTAAACAGCTCACCTGGCAGCTAAAGAGGATGGGCTGGAGCCACTGGCTCCAATTCACCTAGCATGTGATACTGGGGATTTCAGGAGACCCCCATTTGTTGTAAAATCTGAAGCACTCAGCAAAAGGGCAGGTATCAGAGCAAAAAAACTCCTCTCCTTGTGGTATGGATGCTTAACCCCTGCATTTACAGAATGCTTGCAGGGCAGGACCTGAAGGGCCGATTCCACCTTCGAAGGCAAGCTCATTCCCAGATGGATGAGAGGAGGTGACAATCCCAGGAGACCCTATGAGCTGCCTGACCAGTGGATCTGTGGTTCAGCCCAGCAGCCACCTTGCCCCTGAGCCACTCACCTGCTTCAGGAGGAAGAGCGAGAGAACCGCGCAGAGCGTGAAGAATGCTGCCACCACCATCATGATAATGGCCACGGCCAGGTTCTCGTGCACCTCAGAGAGCGCTGCGATCCACCCGCTGCAAGAGGGGAGAGCAGGGTGAGCACAGCGAGTGCAAAATCAAATATTAACACCTGTGGACACAGGGCTCATCTAGGCACTCATTTTGGGGCCTGGACTCGAAATCCACCTCTGAACAAGAGAACTGTGCTCACCCCTGTCATGTTACAGCCCTGGTCCCTGGACCACCCCTCTCAAGCAGCAAAGTCAGCACTGGTGTGGCCAGCAAGACTAGGACGGGGATCGTCCTCCTGAACTGGGCACTGGGGAGGCCACCCCTCAAATCCTGAGTTCAGTTTTGGGCCTCTCGCTCCCAGAAGGACATTGAGGGGCTGGAGCATGGCCAGAGAAGGGCAACAGAGCTGGGGAAGGGTCTAGAGCACAAGTCTGGTGAGCAACTGAGAGACCTGGGGTTGATCAGCCTGGAGAAAAGGACACTCAGGGGAGACCTTCTCACTCTTCACAACTCCCCGACAAGAGGTTGGAGCCACATGGGGTCAGTCTCTTCTCCTAAAGGACAAGCACCAGGACAAGAGGAAGTGGCCTCAAGTTGCACCAGGGGAGGTTTAGGTTGGACCTGAGGAACAATTTCTTCCCCTCAAGGGCTGTCAAGGCCTGTCCCAGGCTGCCCAGGGCACTGGTGGAGTCCCCATCCCTGGAGGGGTTTCCAAGCCGTGGAGATGTGGTGCTGAGGGACATGGTTTAGT
>JANIJG010004655.1:0-39716 GCA_024611175.1 Megaceryle torquata | reverse complement strand
CATAAAATACTCAGAGCAGGTGGGCTGTTTGACTTGGGTTGGGTTTTTTTTTCCTTTAATATGAAGGGCCGGTTGGTCCCATTACACCAGTAGCAGATCTAGTATGGGCAGTAAGGTAAAGAGATACATACTGCATTTTTTGAAGGCAGTAAATGGGACTATCCTCAAAAACAACTGAGTAATTTAACACCTTGCACTGTGCTGTCACACTTTCATTTAGCAACTACGTGAAAAGTCATCATGTCCCATTTTTAGATGGCCACCTCCCTGTTCATCCCGATTTTTATAACAAGCACACTAATGCCCATCTATATTTAAAGTGGGCTCTTTGCAGAGCCCTAGACATTTCAGCGACACAGAGATCTGAGACTGAATATGGACAAGTATATAAAGTCCCAACTTTTGCACCATTTGCCTAAACTTTTAGGACCCACTCTCCATACTCAGGCTTCCCGCCAGCACTGTCCCCATCCTCCCCTCCCCTGCTGTCTCAGGGCTTTAGTGGGACACAGGCTACTCTAGTGAGGGGGGTGGGTGTAACACCCTCCCCTTTCATTTCCCGGTGTGTCAACTGTAGGGATTTTCCAGAGGGCTTTTTGAGATCCACCTGTTGTTTGTTCAGCCAGACCCACAGAAACATATAAACCTGTTTTACTTGAAAAGGGAAAACAGGCTAACCTCTCTGCGCAATTAGATTGAGCTGTCTGTCTGCTCTCAGCCAAGAAGAAAGATTCCAGCCAGGTTGAAGGAACAATTTACCTGACTGACATCTGAAGAGGAACAGAGTGAATCTCCTAAATGAAACTTTCTCTGCAGCCACAGGGCAAAAAATCTATCCTATTCCCACGGTTTTGGCTGTTCCCCTGCGAGTCTGCCTGAGGAATGATGGCTCCGATCTGTTCTTGCTCAAAATAAATTGGCTGGCCCATCCCTAACCAAAATCAGTGTTTAAATGTGACAGAGAAGCAGCTGTCCAAAAAATTAACAATGAGCTGATGACCCAGACGTGGAACGTAATCACCAAACAGTCTCTAAAATACATATATTCAAAATTAAAATTACATAAATATTGCTAGATAACAATAAAGAAGCTACAGAAATAGGCTGGAAAAATATACTGATGATTTTTCAGGAACCTTATGTGATACATACACTTTTTTTAAAGAAAAAAGAAGAAGAAGAAAAGGAAGATAAATAAGAGAAATGAAGCAATAGCAAAAATTGCACTTGATGGGAAATCTACTGGCTGGAATTCACGCTGGTCAGAAAGAGAATGATTGCATATTATAATGAGTTGTGCTGAGCAATAACTGAGTGAAGTGGAAAGAAAATGAAAGACAACATTTCCCCATTTTTCCTAACAAGGAGATGCCTCAAAACTTAACATCACTTTTGATATGGTATAAAGTAGCTGCAGAATAATCATCAGGAAAGGTGACACTTCAGAGCTCAGACAGAGTGGGAAAAGCTATGCTGAATCTGATTGCTAACATAGTCTGTCCCTATGCAAGGAATGCCACAGGAAAAGGCAGTTGAAAGTCCAGAGCCAAGACTTGCAATAGAGTCAAAAGTGAAAACCAAGACAGGGAGAAGATGAAGAGATTGGCAGCAGCATCCTCTGATCACCTGCATCAACCAGCAAGACCTCTCCTGTATTTGCATTCATTTTTGCATACTAAGGTGAGCTCTAGACCGGGAGCCAAGGGATTGAATTTTTATTAGACACAGTCTGTCAGAGCGTAGATGACAGTGGCGTAGCACAGTCTGAACAGTCTCAGTCTAGCTGAGCGGGACTGCAACTGCTTTCTATAAATACACAGGGTGGGGGTAAGCATCAGGGGGAAGGGAGAGCTATTTTGGCTTAAAGAGATTTCACAAGAAGAACAAATGGCTGTAAAGTGTCTGGCGACATGTGCAGGCAAAGCCTCAGCCTGCAGAGGCGACCGGCTCTCCTGGTCCCAGCTCGGCCACAGCACCCTCTTGGGCATGGGCTGGCTTTGCCCAGGTCCATCGGGAACAGCAAGCGGGCTGCCATGTGCCATGGTGCAGAGAAGGGGCATGAGGAACAATTCCAAGCCTGCAGGCTTTGTTGAGGTGTTTTGGGGCAGCTGTGCGCTCCCAGGAGGATGGACACTGAGGGCAGTGTCCTGCTGCACGCCAGGAACTGTTGGCAGTTTTCCTGGCAATGGGGCCAACAGCACACGAGGCACCTAGTCCCACATGCCTTTCCAGCAGCTTCAGTATCTCAGGTTCATGCCAGACTGCTGCACGCTCAGTAAAGCTCTCCCAAAGACCTTGCCTGGAAAGCCCCAATTTCAAACCAGGGGATGGAGTGTCCCCCATTAGGAAGCTGCCAGCAGCACTTTGAAATAAACAGTAAAAATAAAATAAGTACTAAAAAATACTCCAATAAGTACTTCCCTTCCAGTGTTCAGATACACTGTACACAACTGATCAAACTTTTTCCACTTGAACAGTGAATTATCCAACTTGAATATTCTCTGAAAGGCTCTGGGGCATTGCTCTGGGGTGCAGGAGAAAGAAGGAAAGCTCCACCATGAAGGATGCCAAAGAAAGTAATGAACAGAGCATATGACAGGGGAGGAGATCCTAATAAACCAGTAGCCCAGGGCTCTGCCATTAGCCCTGAGGAAGGCAGGATGGGGCTGATGTGCTGCCCTGATGGCAGACCATCCACCCTCTCTTCTCCATCAGCTTGTCCCTCGGGCACTAGGGGTGCTGGTTCCAGGTAGAGCCAGCCCATTGTGTTCCCATGGACTCGCAGCCCTCATTCTGGTCAGTTCCCAGATGTCTGACTGCAGTACAAGTTTTCCTCTCACCAGTAAAGTACTTTTAGCAATTAAATGGACCATTACCATTACATTAAAAAAGCTACTGTCACTTTCAAATAGCCCTCTTCATTTTTCTCTTCTTTCCCTCCCCTCTCCAAACTTGAAGTAAATAGAAATATTTTGAAAGGTTAGTTGGGGAGGGGGGATCTGTTCCAGTAAAAACAGCTGAGTTTAGGCAAGTAAATATTATGTTACTATGCAATAGCCACAGCACAAACAATGCATCAATAGGAACCTAACAGCAAAACTAATTAAAAACTGCATTTAAGTCCTTAATCCAAGAAACAAACACAGAATGTAAAGGGAGATTTTTCAAAACTCGTCTCGAATTTAGTAGTTTCAGGTATTGTTGGTGGCACTGGTAAAGAAATATGTGTTTGAAATGCAAATTTTCAATAGTGTAAGGAAGAATGTAGACTGTAGGGTATAAAAGTTTCCCAAAATGAAACTCTTCCTTTCCAAAACCAAAAGATAGCAGAAGAAATCCGATAAATATTGGACTCTCAGGGTTTACATGGGCCTAGTCTGAAGTGTGCGTACAGGGCAGGAAAGTGATCCTTCTGTAAGAAATAGCAATCTTTAAATTGAATCCTTTTGTTGGTTTCCATCCAAATTCACTTCATTCTTAGCTGGCAAGATCACAACAGAAATCTGGCCTTCAGCTTGCATTCATGGCTTAGCAGCAGCGTTACTGTACATTGGAAAATAAAGATTTCACCAGACCTGTACCATCTTCCATTGCAGAGGTTCACAACTAATTAAGAGAATGGTTTCATCTTGCTCTGACTGCATGATTCTAGCACTATAGGATTTGGGAACCCCCTCAGAGGGGTGATTTGAAGACTCTCAGTGCTGGAGATGTTCAAGCAGTCAAATAAATGGTCCTTGTTGTGGATTTGTCTACATCTAGTATCCATCTGCCTTCCTGACAAGCCCATCAATGGCATCATCTGTAAAATGTGTAGCTTTATTGTACCTGTCTGGAATTTGGCTCACCTAACCAGTCTGTTTTATCTGCTTAGTTTGCAATAGAGTATATAGCAGAATAATCTTCTGCAGCTACATAACCCAGAGCAAAGCTAGAGTTTATCAGCCACCTCATCCGACTTCCTACATCCCATATCAAAGCCTTTCACTTCTCTGCTGATGCTTCAAATAAACATAAGAGGCTTTTCCTAAACAGGGGATTTATACAACAGGTGACACTGGGATCTCATTCATAAGAGAAATCATGCTGTAAGTAAAATGGCAAAGAGAGAAGAGCTAAACAGCTTGCCCTCTGTGGGTATGAGATGATACAACTTAGATGCTGTTGAGTTGAAGGGAGGCTTGATAAGTAGCAGCCCAGCTCACCCAGGACAACCCATCTGTGTGAGCCAGGTGTACCATACAACTGTCTGGGAGGAGAGGAGTTCTGCTGCAGTTCACAGCAGAAATCAGCTGTTTCCCTCAAATTTTGGTGATCTTACACATTCCTTCCTGTCTTTTGAAGCTCTGTCTACCAGAGCTTTGTGGAAAATCCTCAGGATGCCCGAGCGTTTTCCCTTCTTATCAGGAGCAGGTTCCACGTTGCAGTTCATGCAGAATTATCCTTGGCCAGGGTGATCTGAAAAGCTGACCTAAGCTGTTGGCTTTCCGTGCTTCCTAACCCACTGCTCTCCTCTCTCACCCCTCAGGACACAGGGATGTTTATGATCACAGCTGATTTTGATGGCAGTGTGGGGATTTGTTTTCTTTCCTTTTAGTCAGCGTGTTGCAGGGGTCCTGCTGGGAGCAACAAACATCCTCATCCATTCGCAGGGATCAAAACCCACACTGACGTGATATTTTGAGAGTGGAAACAATCAGCTTCAAAAGAAAACCAAGCAGAAAAACACTTTGTGAGCATCACAGCTGATTCCAAAGCTATAAAGAGCAGTTCAGCAGTGCTAACACAATCCCCAGAAAACAGCCTCATAAGCCACCCAAAGAGAGAAGAAGCACCCACCCCCCTGCCCTTGAACCTGCCTTGCGATGGAGAGCTTGGTGTTGATGTGCATCCTGCCTCCATGTCTTCAAACTGACACTGGCTTATCCGTGATTGTGAGGGCATCTTTAGGTCTGCAACCAGTGAACCTTCAAGGACCATCTTGCCTCCATCAGCCACGGGGTAGAACCGCCATGCATGGTCCATAGGGCTGCACCATGCATGAGCTCTTCATACCCCATAGCTAGCTTGCCTGCATAGCTGGGGATGCACTGAGCTACCGTGCGTGTGCCATGTGTTAAGAAAAACAACACTGCCATGGCACAGACATGGGCCTGCTCCTACACCTGCTTGGCACAGCCCAGGGTTGGTGCCACCTGGCATGTTCTCAGGGAAGCATGGGTACCAGGGAGCACTTGCCCAGCGTAGTTGGGATGGGGCTGTTTCAGACAGCAGGGGAATTTACCCACTGCTACCATCTGGCCCCAGCGCCAGTGAATGCTGTCTTGTTTTCCTGGGTTTTAGGTATAGCCAGATAGCATTTTGAGGTCAGTTCTGCCTTTTAGTCACTTCTTCGAAGCTAGCACAAAGAGGTATGGAGTTACAGCAGTAAACCACTTTAGGAGTATATTATTTTATCATAATTTTAAGATTCTCTTGTCACTCTCCAAGGAGAATGGCAGCCCTTTAACTGAATACGAGGGAGGTATTCACATTCCTGAATGTGGAATATTGGACCTCTCCCAGTAATAGTTCCTACCACGTGGTCTAAAATTCCTGTTTTCCTTTCCACAAGCCAGCAGCAAACAAAAATGTTTGTTTCGGGAGCACTTTGTCTAGAATGATGCTTTTCTGAATAGCAGTCCCATGGAGAAAAAAAGAGGTAGGAAACATGGCCTAGGTGGAAGAGGCAACACACTCTAAGTTTGAGTCCAATCTTTCAAAAGAGGAAACAGATATGAGAAGACGCTTGTAGATAGGCCTGGAAGAAGCTTAGCAGCTCATTTCAGCTCCATCATGGGAAGCCTCCTTCTAGCTCTCCTGCCCTCCTGCCCATGGGCAGCCAGCAGTCCAAGCGTAAATCCTAGGGGCGGCTGCATGCCCATTTTTTTATCGCAGCCAAGTCTGTGTTGGTTGCATGCAACCTAAAGAGGGAGAAAAAGGCAGGGGAAGTCATGCCTATACCTACGTGTGATGGAGTGGAGTAGCAAGATGAGCAATGTGATGCCACTGAGGTCTCCTGGATGCTTCCATAGGCTCTGGCTTCAGACCTGGAGGTCTGGGCATACGTAAAATAGGGTGTGGAAGTGACCTTATCTTGTTAGCTGCTTTCCCGTTTCACATTTTCTGACAGGTTGCTTTAAACCACATGCCAGGGACTGGGTGGGATTAGTGCAGAGCTGTTATGACAACTCACTCCTTCCTCCTCAGTGAGGGAATCCCCTCCCTCATTTGTCGTAGTGCCCAAGTGCTGCCAGGGGATCGTCACAGTGCTTAGCACAGAGCTCATTTTGATGCTGTCTCGCTGTAGATTGTACTGTGTTGTTATTCCCGTGCTTTTCTGCCTAAGCAACAATGACAGTATCTTTCCACTCCCAGGTTAATTCATCATCAAATCCAAACCAGGATTTCTATGAAGTCACACACACCTATTTCTGGCCATGCTTTGCTTTGTTTGCCTCTCTTAGTCCAGGCCAGAGATGTGAAACTCTGGATGGTGAATAAATCTGCCCTAACCTTCGTCTATCAGCTGGTAGATGGACAGACAGGCTCTGAGCCCAGAGAGAACGTGCCCCAGTATGTCACTGCCAAACTGACTGGTGCCAGAGAAATATCCCTCGTCATGCTGGGCTTTTTTTAACTTCATGATTAAAAGCCCAGTAGCCAAACTAATGTTGTTTGCCTCAAAACAATTTCCGTCAGAGGAAAGAAGAGAGTACCTGCTTGGGGACATCTGCTGCACACAGCCACATGAGGCAGAGCAAAGGGAACTGCAAAGAGAGGAGCCTGCATCCTGAGAGGGGCAGCCATAGTAACAAGCCACATCTTTCCCAAACCGATTTTGCTTTTCTCTCTTTTCATCAAGCCTCCTTGGGTTTGACCATCCATGCAATCATTCAGAGAGGAGAGAGGAAAGCTGGGGTTTTACACCATTTTGTACTAACCCTGGGAGGGATTCCCAGCCACAGCCTCTCTCATCATCAACAAAAGAGCCTCATCAGGTTTACACTGTTTTCATGGGCTTTCACTGCCAGTGCCACAACTACAGTGGTCTTTTTTGTTTAAGGGTGCCATGGGATTCCCACAAGACTGCTGAAGGCTGGCTGCCCACACTGTCAGTGAGGAAAATCAACTGAAGCCCTCCTGGAGCCATCCTGAGGAGGCCATGGGCAACATGAAATACAAGCTGGTGGAAACCAGCAGAACAGGGACTGGTAGCATTGAGTAGTTCTGCTTTTTTTTGGGTATCATCCAGCTACAGCATGGGCCTGTGTTGATTCCACCAAGGAAGGAGACATCTCCTGGAGGAGGGGTTTCTAAAAGAAGATCAGTTTCTACAGCCAGATACTACACAAAACTTGTCGACTTGCAGCACAAAACCTTTTGAAGGCTTTTTTTCTCTGCCCTTACCATCACAGGCACATCATGCCTGGGACTCCAGAGAGGAATCAGGGCAGGAAAACAGTTTGACTAGGAAATCTTTCCAATGTCAACATCCTCCACCCTGGGGCCTTGCTTTCCGGGAAAAGATGGGCTTTGTGTACACGTTTGCATGGGCTGGGCTTAAGGGCAAAGACCCTTCTCGTGGGTTAAAAATAAAAAGTTTAAAGGTACTCTACAGACTAAACAGATAGGGCTCCCTGAGTATTCTGGTGATGTACTTAGCAACATTTAGCAACATATTTATTTAGACTGAGCGAAGCCTTTGGCATTTCAATGCACAGGGAAGCCCTGGGGCCGCAGGATCCTGCACCAGACTGCATCTCCATCAACGCTGTGGGCTGCTGAGAAAGGGCAGTGACTTAGGGACACCCAGGCTATTCAGACTCCCAGGACCTGGGCTAGGACACCCATGGCTACACAGATCCCTCAGGCTTTTATTTCCTCATCCTTAATTTCTACTGGAACAGCAGAAAGCTGGCTTGATCAGCTGCCTTGACTTCTCCACGTAGCCAGTCCAGCTAGGGCAGAAACACGAAACTGAACCAAGGCCTTAAGGCTGAAAGTCAAACTGGTAGTGGCTGGTCCTGAAGAGCGACCAAGCAGGATCTGCTGAACTACAGCAGTCAGTTGAACCAGTGGTTAGGAACTGCCACAGCATCATTGTCTCTCTATGATGCCATGCCACTCCTTGGTCTCAAGGCTGACGAAAGGTTATCCTTGAAGTAAAGTTACCCAAACCATGCTTCCCTTAGGGACACATAACCCTGCCCAAAAGAGAACCCCTAAAACAGGGACATTTGTGACTGCCACGCTGAAATATTGCCATTTTGATAGAAATATTCTTAATTCTGCAAGGCATGAGCGTTTTGAGAGTGCACAATGCCAAGAAGCAGGTTACTTCACAAGGCTGAGATACATATTATTTTGAAGGAAGTTCTGTCCATGACTAAAAATAAACCTGTGTTGTTTCCCTATTTGAACTTCCTGTGGATCTTTAAAGAATACAGAGACCCAACCAAGTCATTCTCTCTGAAGAAAACATTTGAGATCATTAGCCACTTGCCTGCTGGGAGGTTCTCAGATCCAGATGTCTTTGTGGGAAATCTGCACAGAGCATTTGATATCCTATTTATCCCCTCATTTACAAACCATGTGCAACTTGTAAAGTCAGCACTTCCCTAACAGAGGCACGACTGGTAAGCTCTGCTTAAAATGGACAGGCATTGCATTAAAATGAGGTTTCATTGTTAAGTGAAAAGTTAACTTCCAGACGCAGTTCTTAATTTGAAACATCTGAAAAATTAACATTCTCATTTGGGCATTTTTCCAGGTCAGCTGGTAGCGCTTGGATATTCTCTGGACAAACCATCTCATCCACAATAAGTGGCTAAATGTTTGTCTCACTGCTCTAAAAAATGTAAGTGAAGAATGATGTTGTTTTTATTAATCACCTCAGAATTAGTTCAGCATCCCACATCATAGGTTTTTGTTCAACTGCTGCTTCTTGGCTTGCTAAAACCAGAGCACTTGTGTCACACTCTCTGACACTCCCAAACACACTCTGGCAGTTTCAGGCTTGGACGACTCCAGTTGATTTCATTTTGGATAACTTCTTGAATTTCTTCAGCAGTTGTCAAATTTACATCTTAAATATGCTATCAGTTTTTGTTTGTTGCCTTTTTTTTTTTTTCCTAGGAGGAGTCAAGATCTCTTAACTCATTTCTATTCCATGAATCCAAAGAGATTGAAAACAGAGGGACTGTCTGAACAGTGCTTCCTGCACTTCTTTGGGTTGGTTTCCACACTTTCCTTATTGCATCTTTAAATAGCACCTCTGTTCCTGGTCATTGAGATCTTGAGCAGCCTGTTGAAAGAAATGACTTGTACCTCATCCTGATGGAAACTTGACCTTACGAGACTGATAAAGTTCACATGAGCTGCAATGGACTCCAGTATGCAGAAGAATTGTTCTTAAAACATAAAAAATAATCTTACTGTTACTGGTGCTGATGTCTCTGCTGGAGAATATCAACCTGTTTGGGCCACCGAGCTACAAAAAAGATGTAGAATAATCTGACGGAAACAAAAATGTGAGGATGTAGGAAACATGACCAGCTAGGAAAGGTTGAAGTTGATTGGTCTAGGCAAAAAAAACCCCAAAACCTGAGAGTCATTAAGAGCCTTTAAGGATAAGAAAGATGTTCTCTGGAGACAGGACAAGAGTAATGCATTTTGATTGCACCAAGAGAGATTGACAGTGCTAGAGACAGCTTCCTCTAGTGATAAGGACAGTAAACAGTGGAAAAGGTTGCCTAGGGAGGTTATGGAATATCCATCACTAGGTTTATAAAAGCAAATGTGACAGATGTGAGTTGGGAATCATTCTGGTACAGCTGGACCTGCCTTTGGGCAAGGACTGTGGACAAGTTTATTCCTCAAGGCACCTTTCAGAGCTATTTATTTAATATGTGATGATAACATGCTTCACAGGGATGATTAAATATTGAATACTACAAACAAACCTATTTCAAGAGAAGAAGACTGAGAAAAAGACCTTGGCCACTGTCAAGTTTTGGGGAGCTAGGGGTGTGCTTTAGCCTTCAAAAAGTCACCTCTTCTGCTTTTGTTTTGCATAAAATGAATATAATTGATCATTTCGTAGGCAGAATTGAGAAGCCTGTTGACTTCAGAAAGGTCACTTAAGGGCAATAAGCTGGGTGGGTGCTGGAGTCATTTCAGATACCTCATCCAGTTTTTCCTCTCTGTCCCAGTGGTGGGCCTCATGAGAGAAAGTGCAGATATTACATGGTTAAGCAAAGGGTTCTTCTATAAAATGTTAAGGATCTTTTTGGAAAAGATTCAGAGGTTAAAGTAAAAGTTAAAAACCAACCAAACAAACACGCAGGCACACAAAATTTCCAGCTCCAGAAAGCTGAACTGAAGTTTAAGGACCATGTATAGAAAAAAGGAGAGAATAAAGCTGGCCATAAATATTTATGCTAAAAGTATCAGAGATGTGGTCACAGTTCAGGTCATGGAGTTTCAGTTCATCATGTTTCATACTATACACAAGGACTTCAGAATATCCAGGTGCGGGAGGAGGTTGCTAGGTTATGCCCCTAGAAGAGTGTCTGTCTTGCAAGGCCAACAAGACCATCTTTCAGAATTCCAGTTAATTTCCTTTACTTCCTACATTATCCACTACTTTTACGTAAGCCTCCTAAATCTTCTTCACCCTTATTTCAGTAAAATGCAATCCTATATCCCTCATGTTAAGGTGTCTTCCACAATAGCAACTTATTAACAGATTCTCCAAATTCTAACTTCACTGGCACACAGGATTTATTGAACTGTTGAGATTCAAAGCAGGATTCAGATGGAGATGATTGAACTGTTGAGATTCAAAGCAGGATTCAGATGATGGAGAAACTGAGGTCTAAAACAGCAAAGACATGGGATGACATATTTCTAAAGGCTTCACAGACTTTCTTTCTATGAAATTCTCATCTGTGCTAGTATAAACCGGGAGCAGCTCCACTAAATGTAGCACGTGCACATCAGTGTAGTCCCCTGTGACATCATGATCAGTTCTGGAAGTGCTCTTACCAATTACCATTTAGTTGCTACCGTTTATTGAAAGCCCCTAACAATAATGGAGAAGAAAACAACTTAAAGGCACTTCACAGTTATACTCTCTGCAGAATGACACTCCATAAAAAGAGAATTACCTATTTTTTTTTTTTAATTTATGAAGCTGATAGGCTTTCCAAATGCATGGAGCAAAGTTAAAATACTTAAAGCAATAAAGCATTTCCAAGATGAATATTTCTAGTTTGAGCATATTATATGAAAAGCAGCTCAACAGATGAAAAAAAATGGCATTTGAGAGATTATGGATACACTGGAGATAAAGAAGAAAAGGACAGTTTTAAATAACATACAGACTGTTCTAACAGTCAATATTTTCAAGCCATGGCAAGTGGATTTGTAACAGCAGTTAATGCTTCTCTTTCCAACATTCTCAAATCAGTCACAAAGAGCAAAGTTCATTCAGAAGCAACCAAAAAAACTTGGATAAATCCCTCTGTTTTTTTGGTACCAGTGTAAGGCTTAAAATCAGATATGTCCAACTGGAATGGTTTATACTACGTTAAATAACTTTAAATTAAGAAACATTTATTTTCACTGGGCTTTATGGACCACTTAAGTCTCTCATAAACCACATACAACTTAGTAATTTATTCTTTTTCAACTGGAAAAATAGACAGACCTGAGTTTCCATCAAGTGTAGTTTTAAGTTCTTAGGTTTTTCCTTGAAAGAGAAAACTAGGATGTAAGTCTATTCAGTACAAAACAAAAGCATAATCATCAAACATATCTAATACACAGCTTAAATCTGCCAGGTTTGCATGACAAAAAAGGAGAAGGCTAGGAGGGGGAAAAAAAAATAGAATGGCTTCATAACTAAATGCCAGCATTAGGTGAAGATGAAGGAAGAAAAGTGAATGCAGTGTGTTTCTATTGTGTGGAATAATTTATGGGGCTCAAATGTCTTTGAACACTGTTACCATTGATATATGAATACTTTTTGATCAAGGAAAACACTGTTGGTGAAGAATAAAAAAAAAAAAAAGACTAGATTTCAGTACTCTAAAACTGCATATGAAAAAAACACGCTGCACAGCAATAAAAATCACAGATTCTTATAAATGACTACAATTAGTCATAGCTATATAAAAGTAAGTATACATCCAATTTGTATGTATGTATTAAAGGAAAAGACGTTAAAAAAGAAAACTGTTTTTTCAGAGTAAGACCTAACATACTGAGCAAAATTACAGCACAAATAGGGAATTTCTTTCACAGGAGAAAGCCTGAATGCCATTGCAATAGAGGACCCTGGGGCTGCCAGCACGGACTGTACTGGAGTGAGGGCTCCCACAGAGCATGTTTCTCCTTCTGGGCCACAAGTGAACCGATGCTAAGCCAAGGTCCCATGCTCCAGCAGCAGCTCCACAGGTACATAGATGTGCAGATGGCTAATTCTGTATATACCAACTGTTGGAGTCAAAGACGGTAATTTACTTTTTCTTCATTTGGCCCAATGAAGCAATTCTATCAGGCTGCTGCACAGTCCGTGTGGCCAGGCCAGCTCACTCGTATGTCTTCAACACAGTACAGATGCTTTTTAAGTGAATGAGAATAAGGTAAGAGAATTCTAAATCCCCTACTTGTTTTACTAGCTGTCAGTTATCCTGGAGTCCCCTGAATTTGTGCCTGAGCTTCATATTACTGTTCTAGGTCATGAGTTGGTCAAGCTCCTCACAGCTACTTCCACCACTCTCTTTATTCTTATGTGAATTTTTAAATAAAAAATGTAAATTTTGGATATATACCACAAATAAGTGAGGCACTATTCAAACACTTTTTTTTCTAGATCTGTTAGGCACAGCAACTCCTGTAGACATCCTTTCATCTCAGGCCATAAGCTCATAATCCTCTCTAGTCAGTAAAAAGAAAGAGGGACCTTTCATGCTTTCTATAAGGAGGCCAGAGAAGGAGCAGCTCTGCCTGTCCTTATTGCCCAGGATGTGAGACACAGCTGGGTCAGATGTGCTACTTACTCTGATTTTTACACAAACAGAACAACAGACATCCACAAAGGACTCCCTCCATCTAGGAAAGCTATCCCAACACATACGCATCACCACAGCTACTGACTTCCAAACTGATGTTAAGGAGAAGAGAGATTCAATTCTATTAAGAATGTAGACAAAATAATGATTATAGGCAAGTTTTAGATTTTATGTAGGCCAGACCTCCCACCTTAGTGTCTACCTTTCTTTTCCAAGAGCAATTGTACATTTAGCAGCTCTAGTTGCTTTTACAGGTCGATCTACTCAGGAGAGCATAGCATTAACGTCCCTGAACCCACCAGATGCCAAAAGTCTTGCTCCAAATTGTGGATGGCACAAGGCATACAAAGCAGCTAGCAGAAGTCTTTATCTGGGTTCCTGAAGCAGCACAGCTTCACCAAAGTAGCAAATTGGCTAGATAGGGCTCTACTGTTCCAGAAGACCTTGTGAAGATAACTAGTGGAGCTCTGCAGCGTGCTGCACTGCACAGTGTTAAGTGGTAATGCCTTAATTTCCTAGTGTCATTAACACCGATTAGATCTTGAGTCTCTGCACGTAAAAGAGATGGGCAACACCACAAAAGTACTGTGACAGCAACAGCTCAAAAGAATAGCCCAGATCAGAACAAGGGTGAGAAGCCACAGATTGCTGATTTTCTGGGCATTTGGGGATTGTGTATAGAGGATTTCCCAGCCATAATTTTCTTTTCAGTGATAGTATTTAGCAACACGTGTTTGGCAGAGAAAACTGTCCACACAGATCCAGGAGAAGACTGTGAGCAAAATGCAGACCACACGTGGTGTGATATAAAATACTAGTTTTACCTAACTGATCCTGTTTCTTTACACCCATAAGACATGTTCCTAGTGAAGCCCCTTGGTTTTTTTCACTATGCTGAACCTAAGAGATCCCTTTTCCCTGTGGCAACCAACACAGTGGGCAGTTAACGTGGCTTCTTGCTCTTTTTGTAGGGCTCAGAATCTGGCCCATTTGACTCCAAACAGCTGTGAGGTGTCGAAACACAAATCTCTGAAAATTTGATTGCTTTGCCAAAAAAATCAGCTTTCACTTAAAATATTCCAAAACCAAGGGATGTCAAAGTAAATTTTGCACACCTCAAAGCAGAACAAAGTAAAAGCCCCAAAAAGAAGAAGGAGACTCCTGGCTTGAGATTTAAATTTTCCTTTCTTTAAATTTAAATAGCAAAAATATTTTTCAAAGTCTGAATCTCTTGGGCACTGTCATGTTATGTTGGCAAATAATTCTTTAAAGAATGTTATCTCTGCTGCTGCTGTTTGAAGTGGCAAAGGTTTCTTTGCCTGAAAACAACCAGTTATTTCCGAGGATGGAGGGAAGGAGAAGGTTCTCTGTGTATTTGTCTTTCAGAGCACAATGGATTAAAAGTAATTAAAAAAAACCCAAACAATCTTAATAACAAAATAACAGTGAGGGAATTCATTCTAAAGGATTCTAGAGCACTTTAATAATACATCGCCATGCACAGTAGGGCAAGGATCTGCTCCGTCCCCGTGCACAAATGGCTTGACTGCCCTCACTGCCACAGTTTGTTTTCTAATATTCAGTATGACATTTCCCATTTCTAGCCTTGGGCTTAAATGGGTTTGATCCAGCCTGCTCTGAAATGAATGTAAAGGCTGCTATTTACTTCAGTGTCCTCTTTCCTCTTGCTGTAGCCCATTGGCTGCTCCAGTGATTTCCATCACTTTCATTTTGGCTGTCCTTCAGGTCCTTCCAAAACATCATGCCTCTTGTTCTTAGTGCAGACAGAAAGAGGGAGAGACGAGCTAATAAGCTGTTCGGCTCCAATCCCTTTGCTGCGTGCACTGGCCAAGGGGCATGGAGCAGTTCACGTGGCCAGTGATGGAGGCAACAAACCAGGCCCCTCTTCCCAGGCAGCCCACGGCAGGCACTCCAGCCTTCCCCAGCTACTCCCACTCTACTGCAGCTGCCAGTACCAGTGTAGCCCAAAGCTACACTGGAGCTCGCTGCATTTATCAAGCACTACTCTTTGAGTTTCTGAGATCTCTAGATGTGATCCCATGCCCAGTCCTGATATAATGCCCACTACTTGGCTGGTTTTCCCTGTAACATTTCATTTTGTTCCC
Organism: Megaceryle torquata; assembly: GCA_024611175.1. Taxonomy (NCBI): domain Eukaryota; kingdom Metazoa; phylum Chordata; class Aves; order Coraciiformes; family Cerylidae; genus Megaceryle; species Megaceryle torquata. The sequence goes on along the minus strand of JANIJG010004655.1, from coordinate 24,472 downwards.
GCCAAAAAAGGGGAGAGTGTGAATACTGCTCCTTGTTTACATTATAGTACCTAACCTATTATCTATAATCTCTCCTTGGGGCACACGCTCGCTTGGCTGCAACCCCCCCGGGTTTGTCAGGTATTGTAAGAAGTCAGGTGTACATTTCCCAGGTGCTCAATACTGAAATAAGTATCAGGTTTTACTCCCGCTGACAGTCCAGCACCTTGCCCTTCTGGTGCTGCGGTATTTAACCATTATGGGCTGATCCTTTCTTTGCCTGGCTTTACCAATTTAACATAAGTTCTCAGAGGGCTGCAGCTTGCCCTTCGTGGTGGGTCTTGGTCCAGAGCTGTTTCCCTTTTGTCCTGTTTCTTGCTTTTACTACCACTGCTATTTGCCAGAGCTAAGGACCAAAGGTATATGTATTTATCTTGACAGCAAGCATTTCCACCAGGCTGGTGTTAACGCTTTCTGCAGGGAACATTTCTCCATTCAGGAGTGGTTTGACAGATGTTTTCTTTTTAGTAGCTTTCTTTAATAGAGCTGCAGCAATTAAACTTTGACATTATTACATGATGGTTACGTGGTACTCCTCTTCCAAGGTAAATCATCTGAACAGAGTGGTCCAAGTCAGGGCCATTACCTGAAAGCACAAGGTTGAAGGTGCCAGGCCTGCTGAAATGATTCCTGCTGTGGTCAGTGCAGTGTCTGACAGTCGTCTGCGGCCTGGCAGCCTGTAAGATCGGCCTCGATGTGCACAGACAGGGTGGGACGAGCAGCCAAGGCAATTATAGGGCCTCGGTTAAGTCAGTCCTGTTAGGCAGCAGGTGAAAGCGTCTGTGGTGTTGGTGGGAGGGGATGAGCAAGATTTAACTTTTGTCTGAGGCATCTGTGGCTACCTGTATCTACGTCATTAAATAAGGGAGGGCCAGGAACTGATCCCTGGCCCCAGTTTCTGAGTGGAACAGACAAGATCATGTCCACCCATCTGTGGGGTAGCTACCTGCACACACAAGACTGTCCCAAAGAAAGCTAAGTTTGAGTCATCTAGGAGAAGCCAGGAGTGACAAGCAGTGTGGACAATGTGCTACCAATGCTCAAGTTCATTCCTATGCTGTCACTTATTTAGAGCACAGACAAACCAAATGCTATGTACATTTCATCAGCTTTGAGTTGGATTTGCACATTCCCATATGAACCCCAACTGTTTACCAGGTCTTTGATATCCCTGGTCATGTCTGCCAAACAGTGACATCTCCAGGTGTGTGGAGACACACTTCAGTTTCAGAAGGCGCCCTGAGGAAGCTTCTGTGATCTGAGCACTGCGAGCCAAACGCCTTTAACTATGATGCTGTGTCGTATGTTCAGACTGTCTCAATAATTCAAGTACGCTACGGGTGGGAGTTCTCCTTTGGCATGTACCCAGCTCTACGAAATGATAGATATGAGCACTTGTTTCATGTGGTTTGTTCTGAGATTCCATTCAGACTCTTCCTTGACAGTGGTAATTAATTGGTTTGATTGCTTTCTGTGCCTTTCTGTTACCCATTTTTCTAGCAATATAAAGATCTCGTATTTTGGTTCATTTGCTCTACTTACATCACCAGGAAATGAAGTCAGCTATGTATATCTAACTCCCTCTTTCTGGTGTGTACCTCAAAATTGTAGCACTGCAGTTTCAGCATCATGAAGAGTTACTAGCAATAACTCCTTTGAAATGCTCTCTAGTGATTTAGTGTCATTTTCTACATCACTCACTTTACATCCTCAAACTTAATGATGACAGGACTCATGGTGAACAGGATTCCTAGACATGTCTCTTGGTTCTGTGGCAATAATGAGCTCATTCCAAAAGCTACCAGCTGTCTCTGCTGGAGGAATTGGTACTCCAAACAACAACTCACTAGCACCACATTGTGTGGTTGTCTTTTCAGCCCTACTGCCATATTTTGGGAAAGGATAAACAGTCACCTGTTCCCTGGTGGCACGTGATGGTTATATGTGGTAACCATGTCTGTGTTATCTTTTCTTTTTCTCAGAAGCCAGCAGCTGTCTGATGGTGGTAAAACAGTAGAAATAATGTCAGCTAGTTTAAAAACCTAATATTCAAGCCCTTTAGAAATTATCTTTAGATGCAGCTTTGCTGCTTTTACCTCTTTGGCACATAATCCTTGGGAGCTCAGCAAATGCCTGTGAATGACAGAGCAGAAAAGTGCATTTAACTGAGTTTTCAGCCAAATTGTAATTCACTTCCTGAACTCTCCCAAACCAGGTTGTGGCCATGATAAGCTCCAGCTGCTGCCATGTGGTTTCCCTGCTGGTGCAGCAGAAGGTTGTGAGATACATGCTGCTCCCAGAAAATCCAACTAATCCCACTCTTGTTGTTAACAGGTATTACTCACTTCTTCTGCAGATGGGATCCTAAATGACATTCCCAACGTTCTATGTCTAGAGGAGGCCCATAACCTTGCAAAGGAGCCTTCCTGAGTGCCCTTGCCATTGCCACTGTTTGCCATGAAGCACGAGGACTTGTTCTGCCTCTCCAAAGCAAAGAAGCCTCATCCAGGAAGGAATTCGGTCACGAACCCTAGTTGTCTGCAAATGTGCAGCTTGTCTGGCTATGGTGCTTGCCTAGTTTTTCCTCATGCAGTTCTAGGATGGTGAAAGTGGAACCCACACTCACACGAGTGCTTCAGATACACCCAAAAGGCACTTTTGGGAAAGGGTGGTCTGGGTATTGGTCAACTCTTCTAAGCTCTCAAATGATGGAAGCACTGAAGTGAAGCAAAGCACAGGCACCTGTCAAGAAGAAGCATCCTGTTGAGTAAGCAAAGTGCACAAGAGAAGGGTGCAGCAGAACACTCATGCACAGAGTCATCATGACCTGTGTAACGAAGATGCTTATCCTGCCCAAGTTGGTACAGTCATTCGCGTGATGACACCCATGACAGCTCTGTTGGCCTCACCCTCAAGGGACTCAGAATAATGATGGCAGCTTGAATTTTATACCATGATCTCACCATTGTAGTACTCTAGCTGGATCTGGTTGACTGGGTTCATCTGCCTTTATCACTTCATATATTTATTACCACTCTACTGCTTGGTTTACATTTGGTTTCCAAAGGGATTTTTTGTTAGTATCACAGGGTTTGATTTAGGGTGGGTTTTTTTATGCCATCATGTATTTGTATCATGAGGTTGTCTGATGGTTACAGCAGCATTTCTTTTTCCACACCTCTGCACGGCGTTAGTATTATGTGCCTGCAAAATCTCACACTTGGTCTCACTTCCTGCCTTGTTGACAATGTAATTTTGTAAGTTTTTTTTCTTTTGGTGATACATTTTATCTCCAAGACTTCTCTTTCCATGACTATTGTATTCAAAGTCTTTATACAGGACACTCTTTATTACCCCTCAGATTATTCATGTTTCCCTTTTGTTTGTCTACTTTTTTAACCTCTATGCACTTGGGTTTTGCATTCATATGGGTACATTTTCATGTTGTCTCTCTTTTACGCAGTGGATTAACAATTCTAGGTCTGGTCCATCTTAAATCTTTCATTTACATGGGAAAATGAGCCTTACCCTTTACGTACAGCTCCAGCTTTTGGAGGCTTGTTGAGGAATCTTCTTTTACGTCTTTAAAATTCTTATATTTAAGTCAAGATTTGATAATCACATAAACCTTGAACTGTTCAGCATATAATCATCTGTTCCAGCGTTTTGGTTTCATGCACTGAGAAAGTATTCTTCCTGGGTGGAAACAGTCTTGGAGAGTTTTTAGATCTTCATTTGGGTACTCACCAGATTAGTGCTGATGCATCTGCTCAGCATGCAGCTGCCTGTCTATCTCAGAGAGCAGCAAGGCTGCATTTATTTCTTTACTTCTACCTGACTTCACAACACCCTATATCTGTTTTTCACTGCAGGCTAGGGAATGTCCAAATGATAAGCATGGTCTATGTGCATGCAGGCAGCTACGGCACAATGCCATGATTATTGTTGTTTCTTTAGTCAAAGGACTGAGCACCCATCTTCATGATAGACGCAATTAGAATTCCAAAGCCAAAAATGCTCCCAGTTAGAAATCAAGCCGATGAGGTCACACGTTCACTTTGACATTGTCAACAAAATGGCCAAGTCAAAGTACTACAAGAGGTGAGAATGGGTCAAAGCGAGGGCAGTGGCACTCAGACCTGCAGCTCCTCAAGAGCAGACCACGGTGCTGCCAATATGATGACAGCCAAGGTGCTGGCTGCTCTGTGAGCAGGTGCCAGCAGACGCAGTATGGGAAAAGAGAACGATGAGCACACTGCTGGCTTGGATGTGTTTTCCTTGGAGATAACAGCAGCGGGAGAGACTCTGATTAACAAGTTGAAGCCCAATGTGAATGTTATTAATCCGTACTTGGATTAAGTCCACAGGTCATCATGTAATTAGAAATACCATTAGTATCAGTAAAGTCATGACTTCAAGGCCCTAGGTAAGTAACAGCAATGAAAAGATGCGGCACTTGAGTGAAAACAGCCTGTATGAGCATGAGCAGAAAGGGACAGGTTTGGGAAAGATGGTGATCAAGATAATCTATGAGAAGCTGGGCCCTTGTCCCAGACTGTGGGACCACCCCCCAGCACTCTGCTGTCAGCAGATAGCTGGAAACTCGCTGGTAAGATGTGCACTTTGTACCTTCCTAATTGTTGTCCCAGACAGACAATGATGCCCCCACTGCTTTGCGGTGGTAACTCTGAAGCCTCCAGGAGAAGGAGTGCAGGCAGACAAATGACTCTCCCAACCATCCATTATGCTCATTAGCACGTGTCTTTGCTAATGATACATATGGAACCAGGCCACTTCCATATGACAGATCTCTGGGCTGTTTTACCATTAAAAATGCCCTGAGAAATCACATCCAAAATAGATTAAAAGAACATGAGAAGTGGAAGGTCAAGCATTCAACAGTTGGGTACTGCCCGATCTGGGATGGTTTACATAACCTTGCTGTAGCCTCCCTGAGTGGATGCAGTAGTTCAGCACAGGATCGTGAGCACTTTTTTCCAGAGAATCCTGACTCATTTGGTGATGTAATGGCTAAAAGGATTAAAGCAAAAAATAGAAATATTGCTCTTCTCTCATTCAAGAAGTGATACTGTGCAGAAATCCATCCCCACAATGGACCAGAATTTTTAATTATATTCATGAGCTTCTGCAGTCCAGCCTACCCAGAATATGTTTTAATTCTTTCCAAATATTAATTCATCTTCATGCTGCACAAGTAAGAAGACGCCGTTGTCTTGATTTTGTGTGTTGGGTTTAGAAGCACTAAAATCAGAGGTTTTTTCCTCGGGTAATCTGAGGCACCCTTATGGGATAAACTAAATCTTAGCACCTGCTTACATTTTAGGCTCAAAGACTGCTATGTTAATTCTGTTCTACAGTGTGGCTTGAAGACAAACAAGGAGAGAAAAGAAACAGTTTTCTTTTTTGGCATTCAGGGATAATTCTTTGGAAAGTGGATGCTGCTGGAAATCACAAAGCCCTTAACTGAGCCTATCTTTCGGAAGATGGAGTATACATCTGCACTTTGTCCATGCATTTGCTGTGGGGTTGGTCTATATAAGTAAATTAAGAAAGTGATATTTAAGAATAAACTCAGGCTTTTTGCTCCAGGTTTATTCCACCATAGGCAGCTAGCCTTCCAGCATTCCTCTGATGCTCATCACAGGGCTAACACTGACAGCAGAAGGAGGACAATGATGTCTCTTTAAGTGTATTAAATGTTTTCAATTTCTACAAAATTATGGAATGTAATATATACCCTGCCTCCTGTATCTTTGAAAAGATACTGTCCCTAAAAAAGAATGAATATATTCCTTGGATGGATTGTAGATGCACTGCTGTTCTCCCACAGGCTCCTAACTGGCACTTTAAAAAAAATCAATACATTTTACCAATTAATTGTGGGGGGTTTTTTGTTGGTTTGCTTTGTTGGTTTGTTTTTGTTTTTTACCATTTAAAATGTTTATTTGATTAAGTAAAATAAGAGTAAGAATTGCTTTTCTGACTTTAGTAGGATGTCACTTTCAATATGTCTGTAACTTTTAATATTTTTATGCTATTTCTGGATTTCCTCACGTAACCCCACGTGTGGTTTTTTAGTTTGTGTCTATGTGTAGCCACACAGAGTGCAAACACCTATGGAGCTTATAAGCACAGACATTTAGCTTTTAGAAAATTCACTATGCCAGCTGAAGATGTTATTCTTACAGTCTGGCAACTGAGGAAAACCTCTGTGCAGTGCCTGAGGAAACACTTCTTCCCATTTGTGTTTTAGGGACACTCTAAGACAAGGAGAAAAACAGGCTGCTATGGAGGTAAACATTTGAAATTAGGCCCTCTACAACAATAAGGAAGGCCTCTTCTGTTTATTCTTTACAGTTATAATTGTGATCAGGTTTCCTCTGACTACCTGCTCCCACAAATATCTAAATATTACTCAAAACACAAAGCACTCTTTTCCTATCCCTGGCCAACAGCCTTCTTTCATCTTCTGTGTATTAGCCTGGTTAGCGCTGGCGACCAGGATGAAGAGCTCTGCTCAAACCCTTCCCTTCCACTTCCAGGCTGCTGTTCCCACCTTGAAGACAGTCTCCCCAGGGAGGCAGACCTGCCACCTCAGCATCCCCTGGCATTAATCACCTGTGAGTCAGCAGGACATTTAGTTCTCCCCAGACGAAGCAACTCCTGAAAACACGGTGGGATGTTTCAGGCAAATACTGTCAGCCTCTTAAAATACTGTAGGCAAGTTCAGATACTTTTTTCCTCCACTACTCTGTAATTATTATAATATGCTGTACATGACAGGCCATAGCAGGTAAAATACACACAGCCAAGAACACAACGAAGGGAAGTGTTGCCGAGTTAGCAGTGTAGAAAGGGAGGAAGCGTAAGAGATGATGTGAAGTGGTGAAGCCAATTAGAGACCTATTAGTGCGTGATCAGCATACTGGTTTGAGTGAAGAATTTGAACCTGACATTTAGCCTTCTGAAAGGTAGCCTCGATCAAAAAGTTTGTGATTAAAAAAGACACTGTCAAACTTGCCAATTTGGAGATCCTTTAAAATACAAGCTTCTTAGATTTTCACTTTTACAAATTGTGGCTCAGAAGAATCCAGCAAGTAATCATAGAATCATAGAATATCAGATTGGAAGGGACCTCAAGGATCATCTAGTCCAACCTTTCAAATGCTGATGGGTTTTTCTGAGAGGCAGCCTACTTTTACTAACAGTGTTTTGAAACCACCAGGAAAATTGAACTGATGCCCTGCCCTGTTCTACAAAAGAGCTGCCTTTACCTCTCCTTGCTATTATAAACTTCAGCATGTTTTGCTCCTCAAAATATTACCTGTCAGCACAAACTGCAGCTATTATTTATTGAGCATATATTCATGATAACTGACACTGATTTCTTGCCCGCTGAGAAATCCAACAGGCATGCGCGTCTCATTTTGTGACTCTTGCACTGCATTCCCAGATGCTAAATTATTAATACAAATAAATTCTAATCAGGCTCTGTAATTTTCATATTGCTCATAGGAATTTTCATATAGCTCTGCAGGAACACGGGAGCAGGGAATAGGAAGGAAAGGGGAATAACTTGATACCACATCATTCAGCATGTGACTGCAGAATTAAGGATTTGACTGTGTTTCGTGTTTCCATGAAAACAGATGATGAGGAAACAATGTTTCAGTGGACATTACTTCAAGATTTTAATGAGTTTTAAAGTTTGATGTGTTTTAAGGTGAGGTTGGAGAAAGAAGGAGAAAGTAGTTTGGCATGTGGAGGAAGGTCACACAGATGAAGGTGGGGGAAATCAGCATTGTAGCCAAGGCTAGGATGCTTAGAAAAGTCAAGGGAGTAAGAGGAGAAAGCAGAGAGCTGCTCTTGTATTATGTAGGTAAATTTACATTCCATTATTTCTTCTGTTTATCTGGGAGGATGCCTATCAGATTTTCTGGGTGATTCCTGAAGGCAGATATCAATACGGTCAGACCATGGTGGTGAGGGCCACAGAACAAGACTCGTGTGAGGAGGAGCTGCTGTGGGCATGTGTGGGCTTGACTCACGCAGAGGCAACACGCCAGCACCTCTCACCTCTGCCACGGGAGCCGCAGGAACTTACAGCAGCTCTTTATGATCCTAAAGAAAGTACAGCTCCCCTAAAGGGGAAACCCAAGGCATGCTTCCCATGCTTCCCATGCAACTACCAGCACTCAGTTTCTGACTCTTCTGCTCCTCTTCAGCTGTACTAGCTCAGAGCATCAGGCTTTCTACAACACGCTGCCAAGCCAGTTTATCTGCCCAGGCTTAGAGCAGCCCTGTGGCTGATGTGTGATGTTGCTTTTGTCTGCTTTCATTGATTATTTGGTTGTTTTCTGGTTTGGCTCAAAAAGGAGTGGCGGGTTGTTGTTTGGTTGGTTGTTTTTTTCTTTGTGCCAGTCTGGTTTTTATTCACAGCAATAGCATTCAAAGTTTTGGATGAGGATTCTTTATTCCCAGTTTCTTGGTTATACAATTAAATGCACTCCTTTCCTATAGCTTTTGCAGGAGGAACATCTGTTTCTTTGATTAATTTCCAAGATGCCTTAGATCCCCAAGAATATAAACCTCTACTGACGAGGTAAGATTATGCATAAACCCTTAAAAAAGGCATTAAGAGTTTCAGGGCATGCAAAAATGCACCTTTTCCTAGAGCCAGGCACTGGTTTGTTTGGTTGGTTGGTTTTTTTTCTTTTGTTGGGGAGCCTGAAGTATTAAAGCACCATTTGCAGTCCTGGTAGTCTCCAAGCTGGAAGTTTGTAACGCCACTCTCCCTGCAGACTGCACTGGGCCAGCTGAGACTGTTCTGTGACCAGAAGCTCCCTTCTGCCTGAGCCAGTGCCTGCTGCTGGCCCAGTGGCTGCAGCCCAAGCTCCTCAGAGTCCACAGGAACATGATCCCACACAGGGTACTGGAAAGGCGGAACCAGACCTTTCCACTAAGCTGCTGTTATCATCCAACAGGATGAAAAGCAAAACCTGGTAGGTTGTTTTTTTTTTTTTTAATGGATCTATAAATTTATACTCTTGTGCTTTTTATGTCTTCTATATGGTAATTTTTAATTTATTTTTTTTTTAAGCTACCTGTGTGGAAAGACTAGGAGGGAAACTGAAAATAAACCACCCAGGAACCTGAAAATGTTGTTTATATACATCTATAACCAGGTTTTAAATGAGAATTCACAAGAGCGACATTTTCTTTTGGAATTCCCATCCTCTTCAAATTTTTCATTTGAACTAGTGGAACAAAACTCTGTGGGGTCCTGAAATGTAATAGTCAAGAGTTACCTACACACAACCTACACAGTCACCTAGACAGAGAAATGAAATACTCTTTTATTGTAAACACACAGCTGTAGACATTCTTATAGGAAACAAGACTACATTTGAACTTGTAAAACTGTAATTTCATCAGGAAATCAAATCATCAACATGAAATGATTCTCTAGTTAAATACTGGCATCCAAAAATGAAATCCAGGGAGGAGAAGGGAGAGAGAAATGTAAACCTCATTTATTGAAAAGATGCATTGTAATTCTCTTCGCTATTTCAACCTGGCTTAGTAAGTTTCTCTCTGCATCTGTATTTGACATATTTCTGTTGTTCTTGTTGGAACCTAAGCTGCGATTTCTTCAGTGCTAAGGCAAAAGATCTTTCCAAGCCTAGGAGGTGAGTGACAGCAAGATGCGCCAATCTGTCAACACAGGAGCATCTGAGGTCATGAACGTGGTTGCGCTGGAGAGGGGACCTGAGGCTGGAGCATGCAGTGCTTTCAGTGGGCGCTGCAGGTGGACCTGAACACCTTGAGAAATGATGATGGGAGGAGTTACGGTGTTGCTGAGGACCTGGAGGGAACAAAGTGTACAGAGACCTCTTCCAATCACCTGCCTGTGCAGCAAGGTGGACTGGGACCGGAGGACAGCAAAGCCTGTGTGCCTTTGGGTGCAGGGCAAGACCGAAGCCCCAGCAGAGAGGCCCATCCATGGTATAGGGACAGCAGGTACACCCCTGGAAGATGGCCATGGTGGGGCTGACAATCCTCCCGTCAGGGGCAGCTGAAATACTCCACCATTAAATGTCAAAAATGGAATAAACCCGCAACTCTAAAAACCTCCGTGTATTTCATTACTGCCCTTGCCCACTATTGCCAATTTCAAAAATTAGGGATAAAATTCATAGTAATAAAACAACACATCGTCTTTCACAAAGAGGCATAAGCTGCATAAGGTTGTTCTCCCGTTCACCGGGGTTGTGGAGACATCCCGCCTCCCGCGGAGCCGCGGCGGAGCGCACGCAGCGGGACCCAGCGCAACGTGAACCGCTCCGGCGGTGGCAGCTGCCGGCCGCGACCCCCGCCACGGGCCGGCCACCTGTCCTCTTCCTCCACTTAGTCCCCCCGGCTCCTCCTCCCCGCCAGCCCGCGGCACTCTCCGGCAGAACCCCACCGGACTCCCGCTGGCCGCCCAAGGCTGCTGCCGCTACCCGGGGTCGGCTGCCGGGCACCGCCCTCCCCGCGGCCAGCGGGAGCTGAAGGGCCGCCTCGCCCGCCCCGCCTCCCCCACCGCCTACCAATCAGAGTAGCAGCGGCTACCGACCGCGCCTCGCCATAGGCCAGCAGCGCTGCCTGTCTGGGGCCGTCCTCGCGGTGGGGTGCGGCGGGCGGGGGGGAGGTGGCTGCCGGCTCCGAGCGGGCGAGTGAGGCCGGGCGGCGGCGGCGCTGCGGTTGCGCCATCTGTCAGGAGCCCCGGTGGGAGGGGAGCGCAGCGCCCGAGCTGTGCTCACCCGGGTGGAGCGGAGGCGAGGCGGCGGCGGCAGCAGCAGCAGCGCGGAGAGACCGTGCGAGCTCATCGCTGCCGAGGCTGCGGCTCCGCCGCTGTACGTAAGCCACTGCCGCCGCCTCCGCCCCCGGCCGGGGCTCGGCGCAGCGCGTCTGCCCGCAGGGAGAGGCAGAGGCAGCGGCGCCCGGAGTGGTGCCCCTCGCTGCGGGCGGACGGGCGGGGGCAGCCGGCGGAGGAGCGGAGCGAGGAGGATGTGAGTGCGGCGGCGCCGCCCCGGCCCCGCGCTGTGCTGAGCTGAGCCGAGCCGAGCTGCTTCAGGTAACGGTGGGGCCGGAGTCCGCTGCGCCGTCGCCGCCCCAGGGGAAGCGGGAAGGGGGGGTGTGGATGCTGCGGCGTGTTTGTTTCCTTTGTGCGCTGGAGCGGTGATGGGGTGCGGAGGCTGATGGGGAGGGGAGGCGGCCACGCTGCTGCGGGTGTCCCCCACGCACACACACACACACACGCACCCTGGCTCCCCCCCACCCCCCGCCGCTGCCACCGCCTCCCTTCGCCGATAGCCGCCGTCCGCGGCCTGCAGCACGGGGAGGGCCGGGGGCAGCGCCGGTGACCGGCTTTGCGGGGCCGGGGCGGCCGGACGCTGCCGCCCTGCGTGCCCCGAGGGTCACACGTGTCCGTGTCCCCCACTCCTGCAGCTGCCTGCCGGAGAGAGGGGATGGGGCGCAGCACAGGGCTGTATTTGTTGTCACTGAACTGCGAAAAAAGGGGGGGGGTTGGGGAATAAATAAAAAGACCTTCTCTGCCTCCGAAATAAATCGTATAGGATTTGCGTGTCTGTGACAAAGGCCTCTTTCAGGAAAGAAAGAAGGGACGCACAAAATGCCCAAGGGTGGTAGGATGTGAAAGGAGTCTTGTTTCTTGTCTTTCCCCTAGAGCCTCTCTGTTCCTCCCCAGATGAGGCCACGGATCTGGTGCCAGTTCCTTTTCAGCCACATTTTAGATTGCCGAGAAGTATCAAACACTACACCATGGGTGCCAGCGTTTTGCTGCGTCTGCAGAGCTACGGTGTACGTGTCGCCCGACCTCCTTACTAACGCTCGGTTTGGTCTCTGCTTCCTCGGCTGCTTGCCTTGGTTCTGCTCCGTGTGGGTTTTGCGTATGCGTGAGCGCTAGGAGAGGGGCCGGGAGGGAAGGGGGTCACTGTGAAAACAAGACCGTGGTATCTTGGTCTGTTCAGTGGTAACGAGGAGGGCAAGGCTGAGTCGGTGCTGGTGGAGAAGGTTTAGGCTGAGTGGAAAGCAACCCTCTGCAGGTGTTCATCAATCAGTCTGATATGCTCCAGGTCTTAAAATGCTAAATAGCAAATGGGAACGGACTGGGCTTTTGAAATGCATGCAGAGGACTGGGAATGCCTTTGAGACCTTGTCATTTTCCTTCTCGTATACAATATCCTTAACTCCCACATCCTTCCTTCTGCCATCCCTGCAGCTGTAACGCTTTCCTGTATCTCCTCTCTACAAACTCTTTTTTTGGTCTTGATATCTTTTTAACTAGTGTTCTGTGGCCAAAGCTTAGAACAATTGCAGGTGAAGATCTGTTTGTTTATATGCTGGTGGAGGAAGTGTTTTCATTCGGGCTGACTCCTCTGATCTCCCATGAGGAGGAACAGTATGCTAAAGGGACACTGTCAACTGGAAATACAGAGAATGTGCATGATGAATGGAGAGCTGTGTCCAGTATTACACCCACCATCGAGCTCCCTGCTGGAGATCTGTGGTTTTTAGAAGCCTGTCTTCTGACTGCGTGGGTTTGTCATGCAGTGAAGAAGTAAAAACACACTTCAAACAAAGTTCTGTTAAGTGAACAAAGGAGGCCAGAAGAAAAATACCAGAGTGGGAAGGGAGGGAAGGCAGCATCTCCATCTTCTCAGTTACATCCATTGCGGCCACTGCTTGACCCGGTGGGAAAAACTGTTCATTTTTACTGTTGAACATTCACTTAGTATCGATAAAGTGGAAAGATTGTTAGTTCTCCCCAGCAACACGGGAGATCTCAGCACCTTGACGTATGAACTGGTGACACTTGATGAATGTCAGTCGACTGCTGCCTCTTTGTTATTTTTTGAAGAACAATTCTAAGAAGGGAGTCTCTTGGAAAAAACCAATAGGTTCTTTCTTGAGCCTTTTTTTACTCCACAAAGATGTGATTTGATGAAAAAATGAAGATTGCCTAGTTAACACTTTAAAAATTTGTATTTTGCTGGTAGTAGGCTGCAGATTTCTCTCAGTTTGTTCTAATGTTCAGATGCTTTTAGAGGGTGCCCGGGAGCTTGCTGATTCTCCACCTCTAACAAATTACTGCCTCATCTGCATGTCTCATCTTTGCCAAAAATAAGAACTTCCAACATGAGGTTATCTATTGGTAGGCCACTGAAATTCTGTGTTTCCTGCTGGTGGAAGATGTAGTGGCGTGAAATAGCAGTTAAGTATAAACCCCTGAACAAGCTTCTCTGGAAATTTTGCTGCTGAATAAGTAGGTGTCTTCAGTGAGGGCTAAACAACTTTGGTGTATGGGCATGGCGGTCGATGCGAGACAGAAGTGAAGAAGGTGATAGAGTTAATTAATTTTCATTTTAAGTGTTCTTAAAAGTTAGGACCCATTGACAATTTTTGATTTCATTTGAGCAAGATAAAGCATTGCTGAGGAACTAGTTATTTTTGAGATACCATACTGGATTTCACAACACTTTTATGTGAGATGCCTGAATAGTGTCATCTGAAATACATGGGTGAAGTCTGATATGGAGAGGGTCTCTGCGGCCACTGTCCCTGTGCCTTACCTGTATTAAGCTAGCTGTATTAATCTGGACATGGTACGCTCTCCACTGGATTTACGAAGTAGTAAAATCGTGGCTAGACAAATGAAAACTGTCCAGTGCCTTTGTGATGATTTACCACTGTAACAAGGTACATCTACTAGATCCTATATTTAGTTGTGTTAAGGAAAGCTTAGAGCTCTTGGCCACCTTATGCCTGATTACTTTTATTTAACCAGTGTCTTTACGTTACATTATAGTGCTTTTACTTCAGGGAGAGTAAGAGATGCACCCTTGTGTTTTCCCTTCTTCCTTCTCTCTGGGGCACACATTAATATTTGATTCAAACTTGTTCTGTAAAGTTCTACTTAATTCAGTTTGGGCACTACTTTGAATGTATAATAGTGGTGTTTGTTTGTGTCATGGGCCGTGCTTTGTAATTTGCTTTATGGGCAGGTCTGCTGCTGGCAGTGTGTATTGGCAAAGTGACCTTCCTTCAAGAGGGAGAAAACCAATAACTCCTGTCCCTTTCCCACCCCTGCAGCTTCCACAGATGTGTCGTCACAAGTAATTTGGGCCTATTACTCCAAAACCAGGACTTGAATCGACAAATCTCATTCACCCGAGCAGTGTCATTGAAATCCAGCAATTAAGGACTCCTTTGTTGACAGAAGTCCTACAGATCTCTATGGCGTGATTTATTTGGGCTGAAACTCACAAAAGGGTTTACTTGCTTCCGCAGGGAGCATCCTGAGGCCTTGCTAGCAGGGTGATTGTGACCCCCATGGATCTCAAGCCCCTGAGCGAGGGATGTAGCCGCTTGCTGTGTTGTGCTGAAGACATTGTTCACCTCTGAGCTGCACTCCCAGCAGATAGTAATAATCAAAAATAAGATAGCTGACAAACATACAGGTGTAGAAGAATTGTGACTTCTAGAATTTGCATCAACCTCGTGGGTTTTGTCCTTGGTGCCTCACTTCTAGACTGAGAAATGACAGGTCCAGATGAAAAGTGAAGGCTTTAAGTTGTTTTAGTTAAGCATACCACGCTTCTTAAGGATCACGTGCTCCTCATTAGTGCTGTTCTGTAAGGCAGTCTCGCTCCTTAATGTGCTCAAGCATTAGTTTGGTTTCAGGCAGGTTAAGCTGCCTCTTAGTTTGAAAGTGGTGAAGTTAAACCTGTCTGAGGGAGATGTCCTTGAGCCCTGAAACAAGAGATGGGCCTGACCTTACAGGAGTTTGCAGCCAAGGAGAAACACCCTGTTGTTCTTCTTACCACTGGCTGCAGGAAAACAGTGACATTTTGTGAAGGATTTTCGAAACGTTCCTCCACTTGGAACGGGAACAAATCTGAACAATATCAGCACTTTGACTAAGGGGATGTAAAAAAAAAAAATTACTTCAAGTCAATCAAAACATGTCACTTCATCTTGCTTCTGACTATTTTGAATGGTAACTTGCTGTGAAAGCAAGAATTTAAGCTCAAAATACTGGCACCTGTTTGGAACAAAATGGAACTTCTGACATCTTGACTTTTATACTTCACTAAAAAATCAGCAACAGTTTTATGGAGCTTTTAGATATGGATAGAACTAAATTTTCTTGAAGGAAATTACTTGGGGGTTTTTCCTGACTAGTTCTACTTCTTGTATACAATGAATTTGAATGAATGTTTTTCAAGTGAAAAAAACATCAAAAAACTATGCTGGCAGTATCAGCTGTTGTGAGCACTAGCTCACTAGCCTGAGTGAAATAGGTCTGTTTCAACAGAGGAGAGCAAATTAATTTAAAATTTGATGTGCTTCCCAAAATGCAGCTCCTTTTTTTGTATCAAAGGCTTCCCAGTTTGAATGGATCTGCTGATGTTGTTGGCGACAAGGTGATACGGGGAGAGGTCACCCCACATTTTCCAGCTCAGTTTCCCCTGGTTCAGGGAAGTCTCGTACTGCTGAAACTTGCCCGTTCCAAGCTATAATTTTCTAGAGTATCCATGAGTAGTAAGTCCTACTTGATTAAGCCAGTAACGTCAATACTTAGAGCAAGTTAGTTGATGTTCTTCATGTTGAGACATGGTTTAATAAGCAAGGCAACTGAGATGTGAGACTGCTTCAGTGGGAATGGAGAAGGTCACCCCTCTACACTTATTTGTTTTATTTTGATAAGTTGTTTTTTTGGAGGCAACAATGGCTAGATGACTTTTCTAGCCTAGGGAAATTTTGTCCCATTCTGCTTTAGGTACCCTGTGGCTACAACCAGAAAGAAGGGATGTTGAGAAGCAGCTGTCAAGCGATATGCTCAGTGCTTTGAAGTAGGAGGCAGCTCAGCCAGAGCTCCTCAAAGGAATCAGAGCTACTTTTAATAGTATTGGATCCTGTGCTGTGAGAGCAGTTATTGGGCTGTCCCCAAAATGCACAGCCCCATGGTGGGTGGCACTGTTGGCAGCCAGCACTGAACAAAGGCTCTGCCTCACATAGTACACTTTGCTTCACAGATCTTGGGGTGGCCTGGGGAGGAGCTTCCTCATGGCCTCAGTCCTGCCTTGCACAGCTCTGGGAGCTCTGAAAGGCAGATAAACATCTAAAGCCTTTGCTGTGTAAGGGCTGTAACAATTTATTTTAACCTATAATCGAGACCTTATGTTTCAGGCAAAATGTACCATCAATACTGAAGCTTCCAGAAAAACTTGAGAAGCGTTGTTTTATTCACCAGAGCTATGTCACTCACAGTGGTGAATTTGGAAAGTGTTTTGAAGCTCAAAGTGGTGGTATTGGTACCAGCACTACATACGAAGAAGCAAAGTACCACCTGGGTGGAGGGATGTTGAAGAGACCAAGGGAGGAGATGACTGAAGCAGGCAGAAGCAGATGCTAGTGTGCGTGTGCAAGGACATTTGTTTTAGTAGAAGTGTTTGGCACTACTTAAACTTGCAAATAACTCTCGGTTTAGCCATTTTTGGAGGAGGAAGAAGGAAGCCTCAAACGATTGGCTTGACTTGAAGTATCTTCTCTGTTTGAAATTGCCCTTTTCCTCTTGACTCCAGTTTGCCCGTGTTAAGAGATTTGACCAACATAGTTCTCAAGTATGGTATAGTCCAAGCTGAAAATAGTATTGCCAGATAATTTTTATCTTGTCAGGCCTCAGTTTGCTATATGAAGCTCTACAGAAAAGTTAAACAGGATATGAGAATGAAGTTTAATATTATATACCCATGGGGGGGGGGGGGTTAAGAAAAACTTTTATGTTCCGTAAGAGTTCTCTAATGATCCATCTGGTGGTTCCTACCATCTGTTTTGTTTGCAATTTCTGTTGTTTTACTCATGGGGTTGTTTTCTTTTTAAACAAGTAAACTTTTAACATTCATTTGAGGGCTTTTTATTGTATTAATGTAAGACTTTTCCAACCTCGCTTGTCTTAGAATGACCTGGGTGTGAAAGAGCACTTGGCATAATGTGATCTTTGACTTGCAGCTGTACCACTGACAAAAGAGGCAGCTCTGAAGATTTTCCTGGCGTGATTTGGGAATATTATGCAGTTCCTATCTTGGCTTCTGATATTGGTGTACAGATAATGGTTGATTCTGATTATTTTTGTTTATATATACAAATATGTTGGGTTTTCCCTTTTCTGTCTGATCTGCAGAATTGCCCTGGGGATTATAACTGAACTTTTTCCCTAAATAATTGGGAAGACTTGTTGCTGGCTAGTTCAAAAGTTCTCCAAGCCAGAAACTGTGACAGCATGCTGTGTTGCAGCATCGTGATGGGAGATGAAAGGACTGGGCATCTAACTGGAGCTGAGATTACCAGTGACACTGGTGAATGATCTTGTGTCAGCTCTGGGCTGTCGGTGAGGCTCACAGTAAGGGTGCTCACAGACTCTTTCCTCTCTTTTTAGCCAGTATAGACTCCACCACTATGTTAATGAGGGCTGTAGCCATCTCCCTGTCGGATGACACCCTGCAACTCTGGGGTCTGTGTTAACTGTCAAAAAAAATACAGCAGAAGCTTGACACTTATTTTCTAACTTCTGGACTTGTACTGCTTCTCCAAAGTAGTACTTTTCCTTCTTTAGGGATAAGCTAATTCCAGACCTGCTTATTTCTGAGGATGTGGCCTAAGACCAGCTGATACCCCTGTTCGGAGGGTGACGATGGTTGCATCCTACAGCCAGCTGCTTTTACCCCAGGGGAAGAAGAGCAGGTGTAAGAGAAAGCAGCTCTTGGACCATTATAAGAAAGAATATTTGTTTGTTCCTGCAACTGGGTTTTTCTTTGTGGGCAGCCTCTCACTGGGAAGCAGTGATATATTTTTTTTTTTTCCTAAGGAAAAAAGAAAGCATCTTGAAGACTCAGAATGAAAACCACTACTGTCTAACTAGGCAATTAGACTCTCTCTTGTCTTAAGCTATACATAAATACTCAGTGTTTATTTTCAGTGGTGAGGTTAACGGTGGAGTGTTTTGGTTTTCTTTATGGTGAGGTTAATGATGTCCTGCATGTTTTTAGACCTCTTATTACCACTGTCTTTAGACTGGTACCTTGCATGTTCTCATGGTAGGCTCATAAGCTAGTAATGTTTGAAAACAGGCAGATCTGAATAATAAGATTTCAGAGGAGGGAGCCCACATCCAATAAGATTTTATTTATTTATTTATTTATTGTCTCTAGACCAGCAAAATTGCTGGTTCTGTTGCCTTTCTGCCTTCCTGGGAAGTAACTAAAGACCCCTACATTTCATTCTGGGATTTAGCCCTGAGATAGACAATAGTTTATGAAATTTCTGGTTGTTATCATTCTGAGCAGCATTTGAGTTGGTGATTTCAGCAAGAGACCTTCTGGGTCTCATTTCCAAATTCATTGATAATGTTTTACGAGTTTCACTCTTCAAGAAAGAATAAAACTATTTAAAGGTAGTCCTCTGAATACCACAGTATCTGAGGTAATTGATAATTTTCATTTAAAGCCTTTAGCCAAATCTGCAGGCCTTTTGTGCCAAATATTAAGTTCTCCAAGTGTCTGTGAATGGTCAGCAATCTTAGACCTCATACTTTGAACTGATGAGAAGGAATAGCAACTGGATTTTTATTTTATTTTTATTTTTTAAGCTCTTTTCTGTTTTACTCAGACTGAGGCAAACTGCTTTCAAGAGGAAAAAAAACCCAAAACCACACAGATGTGTTTAATTCAACCCATTTTATTAGCTGTAATCACTGTTGAAAAACTTCAGTTTAATCTCAGCCAACTGCCACTAAACACCTCAAATTTACTTGCTCATTGCCCCCTGCAACCAGTGGGATGCGGGAGAGAATCGGGGAGGAAAAAAAGTAAAAGTCACAGGTTGAGATAAAGACAGTTTAATAGGACAGAAAAGGAAGGGAAAATAACAACAAGAATAAAAATATACAAAACAAGTGATGCACAGTACAGTTGCTTACCACCCACTGACTGATGCCCAGCCAATTCCTGAGCAGCATCCCCAGCCAAATCCCTCCAGTTTATATACTGGGCATGACATCATGCAGCATGAAATACCCCTGTGGCTCATTTGGGTTCAGCTGTCCTGGCTGTGTTCCCTCCCAGCTTCTTGTGCACCCCCAGCCTCTGCTGGCAGGGGCAGGGCAGGATAAGAAGCTGAAAATCCTTGATTTAGTGTAAGTACTGCTTAACAACTATAACATCAGTGCATTATCAACATTATTCTCATCCTAAATCCAAAATGCAGCACTGCACAGCTACTGGGATGAAAATTAACTTTATTCCAGCTGAAACCAGGACAGCCCATCATCCTACAATTGGCATAAGGTCAGTGTACAGAAACTGGCAAGCTAAAGAGACAGCTTTAACTCTCAGTGTAACAGGCAGTATGCTCTCAAAAAAAAAAAAAATACACAGTGTTGGCTTCAGTTTCTTTGGACCACCTCTCTAGGAGTTTTTCTTTTGTAGGAAATGTAACAAACACAAAATGTTGGATGAGAATGGAGTGGCTAAATGATGTGACCTTGTGGAAGAAACATCCCTTATATCTGAAGGTCAAAAATGAGCTTGTGTGTGTTGGGGGAGGTAGAAGACGAGCGTTGACTGCCTTTCTTGCTTAGGGCAGCATTACTGACATGCTTAAAAACTGCAGAACTCCTTGTCCTAATGTTCAAGTGGGGCTGCCAAAAAGGAACAAATAGGTCTGCGGATAAAATACGCAAGGAAGACTGCGTCCCTTTTCTTCCTCCTCAGTCATTGCAGGCAGGATGAGCCTCAGTTTGCACTATTTGATGACTTGTCATTCATAGCAATTTACTGCCAGTCCTGTAAAATATTAAAAAACTTCTTTCATTTTTAGGCTTTTATTTTATTTTTAAATCCTGGGGTTCCTCTTGCGTGACTTTAAGGGTGAGGTGACCTTGTCTCAGCTCTTGATATATTTGCAGCAAGTCTTAATCTGAACTGTAAGGCTACGTTGTTTGGGGTTTTTTTTGGTTCCTCCCCATGCAAAAGAGGTAGTTCTACTTTATGAAGCTGACTGTGTAGCTGTAGGTGTTAAACAAGTCACCCAAAATTTTGCTTCTGTGGTCAACTCAGCCACGATTTGCCATGTAATTTTGTGTCTTATGAAAGATAGTTGTCACCCTTTTAGAGCTAATGTGGCACAGCAGGACTGTCCTGAGAATAATCCAGACTAGAATGTGTCCAGTGGGTCAAAGAAGCATTGCTTTGGTTTTTACTCCCTTGGGTAGAACAGGCCTCAGACTTGATACACATCTGCACAGCACTATGCTGAGGTGGACGGAAGAGCTCGTGCGTGTGAGTCGGGAGGGAGAGCCCCAGCAGCCCAGGAGGAGCACCGTGCTAGTAATGTGCCTGTACCCCTTCCGGGACCACTGTGCTGTGTTCATAGCTGTTGTGAGTGTAGCTACTGTAGAGGCTGTACTTCGTGACACGAAAAGGAAGAGGTGTAAGAGTGATGACCTGAAAGAGTGGACTAACTAGCTGAATGTTCTTTTTCACAGCACCAAAGACTACTCAGGCTTGCTCTTTAAAAAATTGCTGCTATACTTAAAAGAAATCCTCTTTGGTTGTCAGTTTGTTGTTGGGTTTTTGTTGTTTTTTGTTTGTTTGAACATTATCTATCCCACTGAAGAAGAGTGATTATGTTCCTTGGGATCTCCAGCTATAACAGCTACCCACAAGCTTTAATATTACATGGTGCTACAATTGTATGCAGCATTTCTTTTCAATTTATTTTCTTTTTTTTTATTTAAAGAAGGATGCAATCACCATTTAAATTATGTTACCACAAGAGTGGGAGAGTACTACTTGATGAGTGAGATCTTTTCAAAGTAAACCCATTTAGAGGGCTTGCAGTCTCCAAATTAATTTTGAAGTGTTAATACATTTCTGTACATTTCTTAGTGCTGCTGGACCGTTGTTCACGCTCTCCTTCAAAAATGAAATATCACAGACCTTAAGAGAATGCAGATGTGAGCAACTCTGCAAGGGAAATAAGATCTGTGTTTGCCAGTAATGTAGTCACCCCGAACTGCAATAAGAAGAATTTCTTCCATAATCAGCAATATGTTGCCACTGTGAGATACAGTTTCTGAGAAAATACCTTGAAAATGGCAGTCAAACCGCATCATGGAGATTTACTTCATGATTGTTGGTATGGGAACTTGCTAAACCTGTGTATATCATGACAAGTATGTAGCTTTGGACTCTTTTTGTATTGTGCTTGAAAACTGGGCAGGGAGGGGGGAAAGTTTTGCTTGAAGGTTTATCACCTACAATTTTTTTGTTTGGGGTTTGTTTTATTTTTTATCCCCCCCCCGTAAAAAATTTTCTGTAACTGAGCTGTTTCTAGAGCTAACAGACTTCTCTTCGGAAAGTCCATCTTAATAGGTCCTCTAGTAAACTTTTTAATAGTCCTTCTGACTTCTGTGTGATGAGTTGTTCTTCTGTTTAAACTCTAAACAGGAGAATCTAGGTTTGAAGGGACCTCTGGAAGTCATCTTCCTGCACAGACATGGGCTAACCTCAAAGCCAGGTCTAACTTTAAAACTGGGGCTTCGTCCAGTCAGGTTTTGAGTATCTCCCAGGACAGATTGAACAAACCCAGCTCTCTTGGTCTCTCCTTCATGTATCAAGTGCTACAGCATCTTGGTGGCCATCCACTGGACTCACTCCAGTATGTCAATCTTTCTTTTCCCAGTCTCTCAAAACCAGACTGAATACTCCAGATGTGGTCTCACAAATGCTGTATGGAGAGGAATAATTACTTCCACCCGAGAGCCAATTACATTGCTTTTTTTGGTGCCAGATCTTCAGTTGCTGTCAGTTGTCTTCACTTCCCTCAAGCTGGAGTGGTGGAAACTCTCCCTTGCAGGGGAGTGCTTATAGGCTTCTCTGTCACCTCAAAAAGAGCTGCAGCAGAGATGGCCCTTGGTCCTTTGCTTCAATTACATGAAGTCGATGAGCAAACCAGTGTTTCCATACACAAAACTGCAAAGGTTTCCATTTCCCTGTAGCAAATTTTTACACCAGACCTTCATACTGCATACAGCCACATAACCTGAAGCAATAAGATCATATCACAGGGAGTGTTTTGGTAAAACAGTGAAGAAAACACAGAGTAAACAGCATATGCAAAGAGATGTATTGTGTGTATTCTGTTTCTTTTCCTGGCAGTACTTTAGTGATTAGCTAAGTTACTCACTTTAAAGTTCATGTTTGGTAGCAAATAGGAGACTTGAAATAACAAGGGTGCCTCCCAAATGAGCCTCACTGGAGCTGTGGGACAAAACCATGTGCTTAAGGTTTTATACCCAGGAGGTGTTTCATCTCCATTAGATTTCTAGGAGTCTGGCATTGCAAGTCGTGCTATTATAGGTGAGCAAAGTACATGTGATGGCTACAGCCTGTGCTTTTTAAAGGTTTAGTTTTCCTACACTCTTTGGTTTATATTTTTTAATATTTTTTTTCAAACACACACAGAAAATGAAAATTTTCTGATTTATGGTTAAAAAAGAAAATACCCAGAACAATTAAATTGAAGAGAAATCCACGACCAAACACATGCACGGGGGACTTGTGTTACAGTTGCTGCTGCTTTGAGGAGTGTGTGGCTCACATCACCTAGCTCAGGTGTCCTCATGCCCTGCTGTGAGGGAAGATCCTGGGCCTCCAGGATCTCCTGGGTATCTTTGTACAACAAGAAGAAAGAATCCTTGAAAGCCTAGTGGGTGTAGAAGGAAGCAGTGGTAGAGAGGTGTGAGCTGGGAAGGTGGACAAGGGAGGGGAATTGTGTGTCCCAACACAAACAAACTGTTTATTTTTGAGCTGATGGATGTTCACAATGCTCTGATCATAATGCCACAGAACTACTTATATTCATGGTGATTAAAAAATGAAAAGATGGATTATTTTTTGCCCTACCCCAGAGAGTTAGTTGTCTATTTTCGCTCTGTATAGTTGTCACTGTAGGTTGAGTTGATTTGGGCTCAGAGGTGAGTAAAAAGCCCCCCCCAGTACAGAAACAAACCTTGGGTTACCCAGCTTGTTCAGGTTCTCCAGGCATTGTTACGTAGCAGGATGGTGTGCAAGAGCAAAGTGGTGGCTTCCTGCTGAACTGATCCCTGGATTGTGTGGTGGAATGTGGAGTTTTGCCCATTGACAGCAATAAATGTACCCCCTGGACCCTTCAGGGCCACAGACCCTCCTCGGGTACTATTGGCAGTGCTGGAGAGTGGCTGTCACCATGGCTGCTCAGGTGAGGTTCACCATCTCAGGAGGGTGCATACTTTTATTTTTTTGCTTTTATTTTAGTCAGAAACTAGGGTTGCTTGGTGCTGTACATAAGCTCTTGTGGGGGAGATGGTGAGAGTTTAAAGCATTTTGAATTTTTTTTTTCCAGTTTGGATTTAAATACTGTGAAAAACTCACCAGCTTCCCAGTGTTTGGTGGCAGCTTGAGTAAAATAGTTTCAGTGGGAAGATGAGGGGGATGTATATCAGCTCATACTTAGTATTTGTTTAAACAGGTTATGCAAGATAACTTACGTTATTGTTAGCAAACTAGAGAACTCGCAGAAGGTGTTCTCCAAAGAGCATAAAGTCTATTATTTTGGTAAAAACTGTGGGAAATGAGGCAACAGTACTGAGAGCAGGAGATCAGTACCTACTCCAGACAATGCCAGCACCTCCAGTCTACTGCATCCTGTCCCTGACCACTCATTTCCATAAAATCTTGATGGTGGCAGGACTGGAAGCAAGTGTTACCAACCCTAAATGTCTAAATATTGCAGTGCTTTTGGAGGAGAGGAAGAAGAGGCCGGAGTTTTGAGCTGGAGATGTTCCATGGTTCACTGGGCCACTGAGGTCCGACTTAGTCTGGTGGAAGCTGCTGCTGAAGATCTCAAAGGTTGCTGGCTTTTTCTTATGGAATAAATGTATGTGTGCTTGTTAACACCTTCTAATTAAACCAGAGATACTCAAATCATGTTGGAGATCAGTTCCACCAGTGTGACTCAGGTATTTTTAATATATGTATTTTGATTGCCCTGTCTGGAGGACTAGTTGGTAAAGTTGATTTGTGGCTAATCTATGCTGGTTTGAAATTGCTGGTACGTAGATGGGTGTAATAGAGCCTGATTCTAAACATGTTCGCAGTTTTCTTCTTCTGTTGATGTTGGCAGATGCTTCCAAGCAGCACACTGACTTCTTTGTATATCATTTTTAATCTCTCGGGGGGGGGATATATTTAAAAAAAAAAAAAAAAAAGGCAAAGGCCTTTATAAAAGGAGGGATGAGAGCTGGGGC
>JANIJG010004650.1:0-49294 GCA_024611175.1 Megaceryle torquata | reverse complement strand
AGTGTCCAGGTGGGTTGGGAATCTCTCCAGAGAAGGAGACTCCACAACCTCTCTGGGCAGCCTGGGACAGGCTCCCATACCCTCACACCAGAGAAATTTTTCCATCCCACAGCATGTTGGTCCATGGGTGCTTCTCAAGATCCCAGGCATGAGGTGGGCTGAAGGGTGTTCCCCTGCAGCAGGAAGAGCCCTATGGCTGCCAACTGCAAAATTCCCACAGCTGGCTGCATTGAGGTGGGAGCGTCCCTCCCTCCCTGTTTGCCCTGAGGTCTAGTTCTGGGAGACCTTCTTGTGGTGTTCCAGCACTTAAAGGGGGCCTGTCAGAAAGATGGTGACAGACTTTTTATCAGGGCCTGCTGGGACAGGACAAGGAGTGATGGTTTTAAACTAAAAGAGGGGGATTTAGACTGGAGAAGAAAGACAAAATTGTTGACAGTGAGGGTGGCAAGAGCCTGGCCCAGGCTGCCCAGCAAGGTGGTCGTTGCCCCATCCCTGGCACCACTGCAGGGAAGGTTGGCCAGGGCTCTGAGCAACCTGTTGTAGCTGCAGATGTCCCTGCTCCCTGCAGGGGGGTTGGACTAGACAGAGCTTTAAATCTCTCTTCCCACCCAAACCAGTCTGTGATTCTATGATTAGTGGGATATTACTGCTCCGCAGGATGAATTCTTTATCTTGTATGGGATGCACTGTTTGTGGTGATTTTACTACCCCCAGGCATTTGTGATGTTAAGATCAAAATTATATTAAAATTTTGTTTGGAAGGTTGTGCTGTTATATTTACCCTAATAAAAATATTAATTTACTCAAAAAGCCATTTTTCATTTAAAGAGCATGTGATTGGAAAATTCTAACCCACCCGTGTCAGCGGTTGCTGTCTTTGCCCCATGTCCAGTGCTGATGTCACTACTCTGAAGCTTGGCTGCAGTTCAGGTCAGCAGGACCCTCCCTTCCTTACCTGTTACGCTGATACATGAACCTTCCGAGCCCCGAAGCTTGTGGGACGACTGTGGGGGAAGGACAAAGAGGGGATGGACACTCCTCTCTTCCAATCTTCCTCCCTGCTGTGGATTAACTGGTATGAAATACTTTACTGCTGGCTGTTTTTTTAGAAGCAGCCACACTCTACACAGTCATAAACCTGACCTAATTTATAGGATGCATCACCTCCCCCCCACCTCTCATTGCACTCCAGATTCTCACTAAAACCCCCAATCTGATTTAAAAACCCTTTTCAAGACACAGTATATGGAAAGAATTTAAGCTGGGAGGCTTAAAGGGAGCTCGTGAGCTGAGGCTTTGTTACCCAAGCTAAAAGAAACCAAAACCAAACCCAAACGATCCATTTCATACACAGTATACGGAGGAGACTCAGGACGGGATCCCACAGCGCTCCTGCCAGCTGAAGTGAGGCTGTCCTTGCCTGAAAGCCATCAACAGCCCACATAAGGGTTAAAATGAACCAAGGTAGGATCATTTCTGATTCTGAGTATGTCCCAAATGTATTCTCCAGCACGCTTGATAGAGAAGGAAGTCCAGCCAGTGGCCTTTCACATGACATCATAAAAGCCTAATTTATCACCAGCCACCAAACATCTAGAAAATCATAACATCCTTTCAGGAAAACCATGTGCAAAATAATCAGATTTACTTTGATGAAAGGTTTAGTGCTTGAGTCCAACTAGGACACTACAAAGAATAACCCTTTGCAGGTACTGGCGTACAACAAAGCGGGTCACATTTAGCACTTCAAGCTCACGCTTCATCCATGAAAAAGCTTCTGTGTTTCCTGCCCATAAACAAGCGTTTCTATTCTGCACGTGGGTTTGACCAAGACTGCAAAGATAAAACACTGGCCACTGGGAAGCCCAGGCACAGTGGTTTGCTGACCATTTCCTTTGCAGATGAAAACCACGCTCTTACTGCAGATAAGGCACTGTGCTCCCCACTCCCATGGTCCCTTACAGTGTGTTAGGGGTGTGAGTTTTGTGCAGCATCTCTCAGCTTTTGGAAGTATAAAGCCCTCCCAGCACATGCAGCATCATGGCCACGCTGCACAACAACCCCCAGAACACAATGCAAAAGACACTCCCCTCCATCTGCCCAAGGCTCTCCCTGCTCTGGCTCTTCCGCATCATAGTTTTGTGGTGGCCACAGAACTAAAAACCCAATGTTCTCAATGGAAAAATACTGCTCAGCAATTAGTGAATGGCTACAGAGACTGGCTACATGGCACTCAGGATACTTCTGTCTGTAACGTAAGTTGGCTGGTCTGTATCTGAAGACATTCACTTCACTGATCCTACTGCTTAATAACCCGAGCCATAGGCTTCTGCTGGACAACGGCCACAGATTCTTCTGGTCTGACTGGAAAAATAACCAGACTTTCCACACCATTCTCAGTAGTTTGTTTTTGTGTGTTCTCTGTTCTTCATAATAAAAATAACTTCCTATTACATTTCCTGCACAGGAAAGCCTTAAAAAAAAAATAGTTTTTTTTTTCCTATTCTATCTTTCACTTTCTCTCAGAGTAGCTCACCACAGACTGTTCCAAGAAATCAATAAAATTAATACAACTATTTTATTTTCTTTTAAAGATCAGTATTTTCTTCTCTTCCATCTTTCCCTTTCCTTGGTATTTAATTTCCCTCGGTTTCCTTGTTTAAAATTTTCCTATGTTTTGGATAATTTACTTCCCTGTAGAATCCCATTTATCTCTTTTATTGGAAGAAATTTTTCTTTCCTAATTTGGGGTGTCTCCCAATATCTCTCTCTCTCACTCAAGCTCTTCACATTTATCTTCTGAGCATCATTCTCCTGTTCTTCACAAACATCCTCTTAAACCTGGCCTAACTTCCCCATCTCTGCCTCACCCTCAGAATATGTCACCTCATGCTGAGCTTTTGTTATCTTCTCCTCACTTCTGCTAGCGATCTTCCCACGCTGATATTTTCCCATTTCCCCCTGAGTATTCTCTACATATCCATATGGACTTGTTCCTTTCTCTTTCCAGTGGTACTTCATCACATACCAGTGCCAGCTTTATTTTCACTCAGGCTCTGAATTCTGTGGAGATTATTACAGGGTTTGGGAGACAATTTAACTAACACAGCAGAGGTTTGCTGACAGGGCTGAAACTATGTTGAAATAAGTTTTAAAAGAGCAAAAAGATCTCGCAGTGCCAGTTTTAGGAGGGGTAAAAGCACATGCATTTACTGCTATTACTGTTAACATCAGCTGCCTATAAAATTCCACAGGTTTGGCAGTGCCTTCACCATATCTACTTTAAAAGTGTGCAGAATATGCTCTGTTTCTTTCCAAAGCATCACCAAATGCAAATACCACTTCTTGAAATCTGTCCTTTCAATGACCTTCTTCTCTTAAACACTTTCAATTAAACAAGAAAGGAATTTTTGATCTGTTACCAAAAAATTTTTCATTGTTCCACCCTGTAGCAGTCAAATATGAAAGAGCATTACAGAAGGAAAACAGTTAGCATTTCCTAATGGTCCTGCCCTACTTACCAAACCCCTGTTAGTTCCAGAAGTAAAAAGCAAGCAAACTACTCAGCCACACACAGCAGTGGGCACAGGCTCAGAAGACCCCAATGCTTTCACCTGTACAGTGCTTAAAATGCGAGATGCCTCATCCATCACTTGGTTCCTTTACAAGGGAACTGCCTCTTGAGACCACTTGCACAGGAACTGTCTGTTGCCAAGTTTCAATATGAAAGACAGAGCTGTTCCTTAGACAAGTACTCCTATTTTTCATTCAGGTTTTGGCAGGGCAGAGACGCCAGGTAAGGGTCCCACCAGACACTGCACAAACACTGAAGCAGCAGCCCTTTCTCCAAAAATCTATCAAAGTCAAACACCACCTCCTGCAATATTCTGTTAGAATTCACCCACAGCTCGCATCTCTTTTCCACTGCAGGTCACCAATAAACCTTATGGTTTGGTTTACTTTGTTTGGTCTATTCTGACATACCAGGGCAGTACGTATGGACATGTAAAGCTGTTAATGACAGAACTGTCACGTATTGACCGAGAATCTAAAAAGCAGCTGAAGAAAGCCAGATAAACATCTTGGCAGCTTCAGTCCATTCGTAACAGGAGCAAGACTTCAGCTAGATGTGGCATCATTGAGACAAAATAGAACTGCTTCATGGCAGCACTACAATGATTACGAGGGACCACCAGGGAAGGACTAGACAGGTTTTATATAATTAAGCAATAATAATGATGTTACAATGACAAGAAAGTACTGTCATCCCCATTTGACAAAGCTGGGAGGCAGGACGATTTAGGGACTTGACCAACACCTTGGAATGAGAGGGAGGAGCAGGAAAAGAACTCAGGCTGTCTCCCACCACACCCCTCTGATATATAGCTTGCTACGCATAAATCTGCCAAAGCATAATCTGGCATAAATTGCCCTGAATAAATCCTTGCCATTGATTCGTAGTGAGCAGCTCCCCAGCAGCAAACCACTCCGAGAAGGAGTGGACGTGCAGCACCTTGATGCAGCAGGTGACTGACTTACCCCAGATTTCTGTGTTTGCCTAAACTTTCATTTCTATTTCTGCCCCTAGATTTTCTCTTATAGCTTCTTTCACATAAAAATAAAATACCCTAGTAATATTTTTCCCCTCCAGGCTCCTGTTATTGACTTCTGCATAACAGAACTCGTGAGTTTATTGGTTTCTCTTCTATGTTCTAAAGACTTCATTTTCATCTTTTAAAAGATTTTCTCTACACATAAAAGGTCAGAGCAGAAACATGTAAAAAAGTCATGATTCGTGCAATCACAGGATCCCATAGCTTTCTGCTTTATGAAAACAAATGCATGCACAAAAGAAAAAAAAAAAAAAAAGGATAATACCATATTAATTACAGGACTTCCAAGCTTGGCAACACAGCACAAATAGATCAATTTCACTCCAGTGCATTCAGGTGCAGATCACACTGTTGCCTGCAAGGAAGGACCCTGCAGTGCACTGATGGCTGCAGCCTGCAGTGGACCCATTTCCTTCTCCCCTCATTTCATTTTCACTCCACAACACATCAGAATTCATCAACACTTTAAAAAAGTGCATCATCCCATGCATTCAAAAAAACAAACAAAAAAAATCCAAAGCCCCAAAGCACTCAAACTTATCAGAAAAGCTGCTCAACACTACAGACTTTTGACAAGATACCCGCAAATTAAAAACTAAATCTCTCTTATTCTTAGAAAAGTGTCAGAAAAGACTTCATGTTCTGAAGATGTTCTACTACCTGTCAAATGTGCATCTCACTGCATCTACACTACATCTCACTGCAGCAGCACACAAGTGAAGCATGAAACAACCAAAAACTTTAGTAACCAGAAAAACCCAAACCAGAATGACACAATGGCTTGTAAATGAGCTTCGGGATACAGCAGCACATGGCATATGGCAGAACTGCTCATTTCTGTGGTCCTGAGGTTTGATTTGAAAATAGAAAGACTAAAATTGTCCACTGATATAAAAAAAGACCACATTAACCTCGATGGGCTGTCTGGTAATTTACACAAATAAGAGCCAAGTAAACCAATTGTATCTTTTTCAACTAAACCAGCGTATGTTTTAACAGCATATGCTGCAGTGATGTCCTATGAACTTACTACTCCATACAGGCAGTGAACTGAGAGAGCTCTGACTTTTCACAGAATCTTTTGGCATCGTTTATATTTAAATAACAACAGTCAGGACCAATTTCATCAGTATGAAAAAGAAGCTGAAATCTCTATGCCTGCTCCAGCACGTAGGCAGCAGCTGGCACTTCCACAGCTCCATCTTTACTATTGCTCTTCAAATTACGCCTGTCACACAGGTTAGGAAAACATAAGTAATTAAACATAAACAGCGTCATAAAATAATAGTCAGAAAAAAATTAATAATCATCCAAAAGAGCGTTTGGGGCACCTCCCTAAACCACCTTGGATTTCTGCCCCTTCTGCTCTGACAGTTTTCCTCCACGTACATTTTAATTATTTCCTTCATGAGTACTTTAAGGCAAAGAAGTTTGTAGAGGCAGGAAAAAAAACACGAATTAGAACTGATGAGAACAGTGATATGCAAAAGAGAGAAGTGCTGATTAAGTATTCTTTGAACGACTGCAGCCTGATTTTGAATCGCTCATGGCAAAGACACGCACCTCACTATGACACTGCTAGTTCAAGATCTGTGTGTTTTAAATGCAAAATTTCAGCAGCTGCTTGTTCCTCACCTGTGCCATGCCCTACAGCTGGTCACCGGGCACAGCACCTCTCTTCTGGCCCATCAGCTCACTGTACCAAGTTCAGTATTGAAACCATATTCAGGCCAGCACAGGAACTGCAGTCCTGCAGCCCCATGCAGATCATGTAGATTTTTGCCTTCTTTTGCTTGAATAGTCAACCACCAAACTAACTCCTAGCTCAGTTCTGTTAGAAAACCAGCACAAACCAACATCTTAATAAAGGCTGCGGCTTTGGACCATGTTATTAACAACCCCGAGCAGGTTGCTGCAGCCTATTTTTGTGCACAGTTACTGGAACTGCACATGCACTTCTGGTAATCTCACGCAAACGCGACCACCTATGGGAGTAACGGGACCTTTGCTGTCTGCAATTATTACTGGGTAGGAACTATGAAACATGTGATCCTTCACGTTAGAAGACATGCAAATATTAGGTAAAAAGAACATTGTTTTCAGCTGCTTTACATCCAGAATAGTTATTCAGGTATGTAACCAAAAGGTGCAACCAACTTGATTTACTCTTAGTTGGTCCATGTTTTGCATGGGTATGAATTAGACAAAGAGCAATGCAGAGAAGGCTCGTGCCTACCTACATAAGAACAAAAATAAGAGCAGCAATGTACATAACATTTAACACATTCAAATCCACATATTAAAAGCACATTTAGAGATGGTTCTTGGTCTCATGGGGCAATTTTTGCTCAGGTATGCGCCTTAAGTTATGTATTTACATACAAACTTCAGCACCTCTCTGAAATAAAGCTCTTCTTCCCCCAATTCTAAGTGCTTCACTACATTCAGAGTAGAAACTGTGTAGCTGACAGTGCCACAGGTGCTGACCCACGTGCTAGAGACACACCAGCGGTCCAATCCGCTGGCTCAAGCTGTCTGGTGGGATCCTTGGGCAGGAATTCCCATTTCTGGGGAGGAGGGACCTGCACGTTCTCATACAAACTCCCACTGAAATCAGCATGAGCCTGGCCAAGCAGTGACTGAGTGGGCTAAATGCAGCCAAGCTTTGTAACGTTCGCCATCACTGCTGGTGACATCACAAGCAGCAGGAAGAAATGAACTGTTTGCATCTTCCATTATTTCTGCTCTTTCTGTATCTCTGCGATTTAGTCTTCTTTCCACTAGCCTGATGAAAAGACCACCAAACTGAACAGTAGATTTTCTCCTTGACTTCAGCATTTGGTTTAAGATCTTTTTTTTTTCTCAGCATCAACAGGTAACATGAGGGTATGGACCCAGCATGGTTCCTTCTTGGACCAAGTGTCCTCAGACATTCTCAGTATCTCCAGTTCATATTTCTATTTATCCTCCCTTTGATATTTTTCTACTGCATGCTTTCCTTTTTCATCATGACCTTCCTCCCCATCTCCTTGAAGGCTCCATCCCTTGTCTTGCTACTACCCAGATCAATGCAATCCCTGTCTTCTGCTTTCCTAAGGCGTTCTACCTTTCACACGTGTGTGTATATATATATGTGTATATATACACTTCAATCTTTGGTCACATCTCTGGAGAGGGTGTTCACTTAAGTTGGCTCCCTTCACTAATCAGCGTTCCAGCAGAGTTTGCTTGCCAGGACTGAGGCAAATTATACTCAGATTCATTAATTAAGATGTAATAAACTCCATTTACTATTTACCAAAGTGCCACGTGACAAAAAAACCAAAAACCAAAACCAAATAAAAATCAAGGAGAAAAGTTACATGAAACCAGAAGACCCTCTGGCTGGTTTATGGACCCAAAGTCTTTCTGGGAAGCTCACAAATCTCCAAGATATCTCCACACATTAAGTTTTGCACTTGGATTTCTCATTTAGCTGAAAGATGTGTAAAAACACATGCAGTCAGACAGCTCCTTGGCTATACATCTAAGGAAGCTCAAAGTGTAAGTTATTACTTCCAAAGTCAATTGTAACTTATGCTCACTAAATTGGCTCCAGATCCACCCTTTTCAGACAGTAGTATAAGAATAATTTATTCTTTTGGTGAAAAGCACCCATTTTAGCTAAACCACACCCCCAGCTGGGAGTCTCACCAGCAGAAGTGCCAAAGGCAGAGGGATTCAGAGGCGCACGGGGCTACCGGGGGCCAGTGGAACAGGGGTGAATAAAGCACAGCGCGTAATGGTGTCTGTCAGTGCGATGAAACGCGTAACTTCTCCTGAACTCAGGGGGTCCACGACACCAACCTGAGAGGAAAATCTGTTCCTGTGGTTCAATCATCACATTAGACAAAGAGGTTTCCTTGCTTTTAACATCCATGCAATTTATACCAGAAGCCTTACAGATAGTGGCGAAACCATTGCAGTTTTCTGGGGGCCCGATGTTTTGATCCGTGCCCTCAACGTCTGTCTTGTTTTCTCTTGTCACGGAAATGTTGTACATAAATACAGAATGAGGGGTTCGAACATTGAACTGTTGTAGACATCTAACCCAGATGCCAAGTTAAGAGCCTAACCAATGCAGAGACACAAAATACACATAACTACAAAACCTGCGTATCTAGGAGCTTTTCTGTCACCAACTACACTGGAAATCTGAGTTAAATGACTAACATGAATTTATCCCCTTCCAACAGCAGCAGGGACTTGAAGTGATTTGCTCCACCACAAAGAGTTAACTCCCCCATGAGAGGTTGTTTCACCAGCTGCCTGCAGGAGCCCTGACCCACATACCTGGCAAAGGCTCTTCTTTCCCCACACCACATCACCAGCTACCCCACAGGAACCTCCCCACAGAAGACCTGTAGCAGCAGCAGCTGCTGAAGGAAAGGGAACTGCAGAAACACACTTGTTGCCAAATGGTGCATTTAGAGGGGAGGAGGAGACACAGATGGGGAAATCACTCTTCAGACAGCATTTACTGGCACAACCAGCACCTGAGGCAGCACTTATTCAGGTGCTGAAATTACAGAGTTAAGTTTTATGATGAGAAATCTATTCCTCATATGACAGCTATATTTCTCATCATGGATCATAAAAAGCAGATGATCCATCAGATAACTACTTGATTGTAATGTGCATCACAATAAAACCGTCAACTTTCTGTTTTGTTTTACGACCCTGGTTACATCTGGAATGCTTTCAAGAAGGATGCTGATATTCGCTTTGGGTACAAACTGACTCAGGGCCCTTCTGGATTGCTACATGTGTGGTAGTAGATAATAAGAATAATGAGAAACGATAGAATTACCTCCAATTTTGCTACCAGGAAGATCACTATATTACCACCAATATAACATTACTGAGTATTTTTCTTGGACTGGATCACAGAGAGGATTCTTAATTGTCTAACATCTTTCTTCTTCTTTTTCAGTCAAATACTCCTTTCAATCCTCTATTTCCTCTGATATTACAGATCTTTTCCCCAACTACTAATTCAATAATAGTAATGATAGTAATAAAACAAGTGTTTGTAGTAACACACATAGTTCCACATTTCTATAACAGTAATTTCTTATCTTTACATAGTATTTGTTGTCAGGTAATTTCTAATCCTTGTCCTCTTAGAGGCAGACAAAAAAAAGGGTGAAACTACTTTTCCAAGGTTGCGGAGCAAGTAAAAGTCCCGATTTATCTAAGTGTGCCTAGTGAAAACATGAGCTTTTTACATGTAATCCAACACCCCAGAAAGACATGTTACCAAAAGCAATTTAAAATAAGACTGAAAGATCTGCTCTTGAAGATTGGTGTGATCTCAGCAGAGCACTCAAATTGGAAAAAAATTGTCCTTACTGATGTGCAGTCCGCCTCTGCCTGGCAAGGTTACAACCCCGTTAAACAAAGCAAAATAAACGAACCCTCTGGTCTTGCACAACTCTGCCAGGAGGGCTTGCAAGTCCTCTGGACAATTGAGGTTGCTGTTAAATTGTGGGGTTGATCCATCACATGTTGAAATCAACAACATTGAACTATAGCTCAATATTCCAATCAGCTCTGCAGGGAGGAACAGCAGTTCCGTAACCATCCAGGACATTGAGTCACTTAATTCTTGACCTTAACCAAATGGGTTAAAGCAATCTACACTTCATATTGCCCTGCAAAAGCTCAGCTCTGCGTGGTATTAGCCACGACTTTTATTAATTCCAAGTACCAGACTTCAGCCATTTTCCTTTTGGCTGCATGATAAAGTTCAGATGTTTTAAAAAGATCCTTCTTCCCTACATGTTCCCACCCAAGCAGCAGCAGCAGGGTTTCTGCTGAAACCTGACAATGAAATTTGCCTTTGGAGAAAGACCAAGCATGGAAAACTTCAGTGTAAACAACTGCTTCAGAAAATGATGAGTGCACCAGCCTGGGTAGGGGAGTTGTACAGGAACACGTTTTGCCAGCTCACATTTAACAGACCTTATCAAGCTCCCACCTTCTTAACGCACCGTAAGTACAGGCCCTTGAAGTCTCTTTGTGGTACAGTCCAGGCCACCTCCACTGCACTGGAGATGGTCTGACCAGCCCTTCACACCAAGTCTCACCCTTCCTTCAAGAGGCAGCAGAGCACAGTTTAACCTGCCTCAGTGATCTGATTTCTGCCCCAGCTGCTGGGGAATCTGGGCTGTGCCTCCACGAGGCTGGTGAACTCACACCCCCTGGGCCAAGCACCAACCTCCCACTGGGTTTTGCTTGGTTACACAAATGCATTGTTCTTTTGCAATAGTTCCAGCAGAGGTACAGCCAGCTCCCACGGGGACTCTTAAGTGGCAGATATCTGTCCCCAAAGCCAATTGTGTCCATGTGTCTAAGTCACTAAGCTACTTGTGCTGAGTAGCTAGAAACAGAAATGGAGGGGCTGAGTCCATCTTTTTCCTTGGCATCTCACCCTACAGATACTGGGGAACAGCATGGAGAAGGAGAAATGAGGTGATGGAGAGAAATGCTGTGCTCTGGACCCAGGAGGACAAAATGGGCAGGAGGAGGGATAGCACTCACAAAACAAAAGGGCCGTCTCTCTGTTGCAAGGCAGGTGTTCTGCTGAAGGTCCCAGAGATGCTTGTGTGTCATTAAGATGATGAAAGGAGCTTTAACACCCACCCGGTCATGTGCAAATGATGCCAACAGGTCAAGACCTAGATCATTCTACAGGTAATCCTGTACTTATCAGATGGAAACAAATGCACAGAGGGGGGATAAAGTAGGGCCTGAATTGCAAACTGGAGTGGAGACAGCTATCAATCCATCTTCCTTCCCCCTTTTTGATTAAAATTACTATATTTAAGCCAAGGCATATAACTAGAAATAGGGAGTTTTTAAAAAAGCAACACATCTTACCTGTCAGCATTCCTACAGTCCTCAGGTTTTATCTGATTGGATGACTATTTCATCCTGCAGAAGAGGCCTTGCTATTTCAAGTTTAGAAATATTTCTAATTTAAAAAAAATCATTTTCATTTTATAGTGAACCTCTGAAGAACAGGCCTGTATTTTCAAACCCAAGAATTATATGGCTTTTAGATACTTCTGTAACTGCAAGCACCAGGTATCATAAAAGAAAAAAAAAAAGACATTAGCCACCTTTATTTTTCCTCAAAGTGGTTACTATTTTCTCTATTCCAGTAGCTCCCTACAATACACAAGCAGCATCCTCACATGTAGGAAGACAGAAATTCCTTTTGCTAGAGAATCAAACTGGGATTCAGTGGCTGTTCTACAAGGCTTTTAAGGAGCTACCCTCCATTTATCTGCTTATGTCTTTAATTGTTGATACAACAGGAGTTTGGATACTGTCTGTCAAATCTCAAGTGAATGGAAAGAAATTTTTATCTTTTTAAAATCAGATTATTACCTGGTACTGCTTGTAGCTGGGGAAGGTCCCATCTTTCTCCAAGTACAACATTCAGTATCTCTCATTCGTGACAGTTAATTCCAGTAACAGGACATACATTTGGTGTCATGAGGTTCTGCATTAGGGTTTACTGCTGCACTTTCTCCTTGAGGGCCTTCTTCCCACCCTTGCAGCAAAAGCTCTCTGCCAAGCCAGCCCAGTATTCTCCTCATATTTTAGCTGGGGCTAACTGGATCCATCTGCCACATGACTCTGGGGCTACTCTGAATCTTAGAGAAAAGTCCATTCCTAGGCCAGATCTCCAGTTTCAGCTCTGCTTTAAGAGAATGCTGTTTTCTGCTACAATTTTATATAATGGGAGTTTAAGTTTGGGCATAGACGTTTGCATGGCAGCAACGAGCTGAACGAGACACTTGACACATCTCTGCTGAGCAGCCTGAAGTCAAGGGTGAGGCTCACGCGGCTGCTCCTCTCGTACTCACGAGGCTGGAAGGTCAGTCTGCACCTTCACAACTCACAGCGCTTTTGTTGCAGCCCGGACATGGCAGCATTGCTGCGGCTGTCACGGGGATCACCGCTGCCCCGGTGCGTTATGGTGGGAGGCGTTTACAAACAGAGATGGGAAATGCTTATGCCAAGGCAGCATTTAAAACAGGCACCGATGTGAGGAGGCATTGCTGGTCCCCGATGCTGGCCGCCAGAGAGAAGGTTCGTAAGTGGGAGCTGTGAGCGGGGGAGGGGGTGTGTGGGGAGCAATGCTCACACAGGCTGGAGCGTTCGCTGGCAACTGAAGGACCACGGCATGCCTCCGACACAGCTTGGCCACTGGCTTATTCTTAACCGAGGCATAAACACGTAATATCGCATTACTTCAACTGCTATTAGAGCGCTGCGTACAAGTAACTCCTGCTGATTTAACAGCTCTTGGAAAAAAAACTATAGCGTTTGTCTCCACGGAATAAAATTCTTCAAGATCCTGGCAATTAGTTGAATGAAGCAACAGAAGCAACAA
Source organism: Megaceryle torquata (assembly GCA_024611175.1). Lineage (NCBI taxonomy): Eukaryota > Metazoa > Chordata > Aves > Coraciiformes > Cerylidae > Megaceryle > Megaceryle torquata. The sequence continues at coordinate 36,235 of JANIJG010004650.1, read as the reverse complement.
AAGTACTAAAAGTGCTAAATAACTAATGGGAACCAAACTCGAGCAGCTTCCCCTATGCCAAGAACCATAGAGACCCGATCTTGATTTTTGGCAGTTCTGCCTTTAACAGAGCTCCCAGTGGTTTACATTGGTCTAAAAATTAGGATCTGTTTTCATGAGTTCAGTCTTCTCATTCCTCCTAAAATGCAGCAATGGATCCAAATAAATCATACACTATGGGGAGCACCACTGAATAAATTTACTAAAAGGGTGAAAGGCATTCGGTACATCCTGCTAAACGCCTTGGTCTGGACAAATCATGAGTGAAGAATTTTCACATCACTGTCAAGTGCTGAACTACTCCACTCAGCACTAGAGATCCCTCTTCCATACATTCCAAAAAAGCAAAGTGACAAACCATGACGGACCTCTCCAAATATTTTAGCAACAGGGAACAATAGTATGAGACAATACTGCAAGATAGTGTTGCACACAGGGAGTGTTTGCTGGCCTTGAAGTCACCTCTTCAAGTGTGGTAACACCCCAGGGTGTCTTCTGCCATTGCATCATTCAAATATGAACTAGAAAAAAAGAAACCCCAGACCTTTAAAGAAACCCATTTTCAGCAAGGATTTATTAGTAGATGGAAGCTGGTGGAGAAAGACTTTGATTTCTGCAGCTTTAATTCCCAGTTGAGTTCCATGAGTGTTCAGAAAGGTGGCATCTCCTGAAGGAAAGGCAGTGCTAGGTCATTGCTCACTGTCACTTCACCTTCCCTGTGCGCATGGCCCGTTTTGGGCGTCATCTGCAGACAACTGCAGACAGCTTCCTGAAGCACAGTGACTTGGGTCACTTTTCCGCTCCGTTTCTTGCATGGTCCTGTGGGTATCTGTGGCTCTGACCCACTGTGCAGTTTTCAGCAGAACTATTATAAACCCTGAGCTGACTCTGCCAAGTATTTCAAATGTCTTAATTCCTCTGAGCAAATATTTTCAGATATCATCCTAACTCTAAAGTTTTCCATGTTTGATTCCAAGTGAATCTTTTCTATCACAGTGTTTATATTTGGCTACCTGCCGAATCAAACCCGCGGGTTTCTGTGGAGCTATGCTGGGAAGGCATTTGGCCTATTCTTTTTAAAACACATTGTGCTTGAGAAGATGTGACGTGATGCCAAACTGGCTGTAGTTTATCTTGAGTTGTTTTACATAAATAGAGTCTGTTTTCTAGGGGGCTGAAGTACATCCCTAGGACCACTGCTTCATGGCAAGGGGAAGAGAAGTGCTTCCCTTCCAACTGCCATCACCATACCGTGTTGGAACCCAGACACTCTGGATGGCACTGTCATCAGAAACAGCAGACATGCAGGTTTAAATGACATGTCAGATCTGAAAGAGATGTGTAGCGGATCACGTTGATTGAGGGAACTGTATCTGACCTGCTAGCAGCTGAGGACTGTGTTCCCCAGCCTTCTGCAAACACAACTCTGACTGCACCTTATGTTTGCCAAGATCACTACTGAGAACACCTAACTCTGCTAGTAGGATATTGCACATGAACTGCAGTGAACTGCTGCTTCATGGTGGGTGTCCACTGCTGGACCCTTGGGAAGGCACACAGCCTGGAGCCCTGCTGCTGGGGACAGCCCTGTTACCTGATACAGCGAGATGTGACACCACCAGCCATGGGCAGGGAATGAACGTTTCATCAAACACCATGAGTACACTCAACAAAGGTAAACACTGAGGTGTCTCTTTAGGTGTGATTTTTAAATTGGGCTTTTAGGAATGTGCTGAGCTAGCTCTGTTTGGCTGATGTGACTTCCTTCCAAGAGATGTGGGTTGACATATTCGCCCAAAGTCAAGTGGCTACAGGACTGTTGGACATTGCTTTGTCCCCGTTGTGCAAGCAGGTGTGTCTGACACTGCACACTACAGAACCAGAGCTGAACACCCTGACTCTGGTGGGTCAGGACGCTGGTCTGGTGCCACACACAATGCTTTAAGTATTTCAGATATACTGCAGACTGACTGTACATGAGCTCCAGCATTAACTGATGTACCAACTTCCTTCCCTAAAACTGATTCAAAGTTGCATATAGAGATGCCTCATGGAACAGACTGTCTTTTTGAAGTCCTTAAAGTGGTTTAAATTGATATAATTTATTGCTACAACAAACTAATAGGTCTCCTGTTCAGCAAACTGTATATACATTAAGATGAGTGAAAGAAGAACACCCTGTGTGAGAGTCACACAAGGGATACAATTGTGCACAGAGATATGATCAAAGCAGCCGAATGATACAAGAGTGTTTTAGTGTGTTTCTGTTTCACTTTTCAGGTTTACTGAAATAATGCATATATAATGAAAATAAATTGCCTGGCTTCAGTCTTCATTAGCTCATGAACTATGCTATCGTGACAGAAAACTGCTGGAGTGCATGAAACGCACTTCAGAAAGTGTCCACAAGACAAAAAAGTGTCACGACAGAGAAGGATAACGAGGCAAAAGAAGATGATGAGGCAATATTACACAGTAAAGGGTACCAAGAAAAGATGTGTTATTGACCTGAAGCTGTAACAGCTCAGTACTGTTCTTCACAAGGGGCCCTTGGCAGAGTTGAAATGTTACTTATAATTTGCCAGTGTACGTAGAGTCAATAGAAAAGAGTTTCCCATAATAATTATTTTTATGATTCTTCAATTATAATATGTAAGTATATAGAATCATAGGATTGTTCTGGTTGGAAGACACCTTTGAGGTCATCAAGTCCAACCATTAATAATAAGTAATAAATAAAAGCTTCACAGACAGAGGCATCTCTATTTACAGAGAAACTGCTTTAAGAAAAGGGACCTGAATTATTTAATCATCTTTGCATGAGAAAAAAAAAAAAAAAACAAACGCCCTGAATTCTAACATTTATTTGCAAACATGCGGGCAGTCCTGTATGACTAATTACATGTGTGCTGTCAGCACGCTTTTAAATTGTCAAAGACATGACTTAGCATATAAAATAACCCCCAGATGTCATTAGGAAGCTATGACGGTCACTCCTCCTTTGATTTTCCACATAAAACACAGACAGCCAAAGCGGTTCTGGAGCAGCCAGCCACGCAGAGCGCGCGGCAGTGGAAAAGCCCTCCTTTTGAACTCGTGTGAGAGAACAGATAATTACGCTGGCTGTGCTGCTGGGCTGTTCAACAGCTGGCGTAGCGTACGCACAGCACAGCCTGAGCGAGGCTTGCTGTCACCCACCGGTCCTGGCCCGTCTGCTGGGATCAGGGCGGCTCGCTGCGTGCTGGGACCCGCGCGGTCTGGGACGTGCCTCCATGCTAATGCCAGGGGTGGCAATCTGCTCCCTTTCGTGTCCATACCGGGCCCCTGGCAAGCTGCCAGGGCAGCCCGCGGCTCTCCTATGAAGATGATGCTACTGTGATATTCTGCAGAGATCAATCAAAATGCTGCAGCCACTTCAGATCATCTGCAGCACGTGGGATCCCCTACGCTACAGTTCTTAAGTGTGGTTAAGACATATATTGATCATCTCCCCAGGCAGATATGCACAGAAGGGCTGGAGCAGTGTCAATAATGTCTCCTGACTGAAAGCTGAAAAAAATGAAAAGACGAACACAAAGACTTGGAATCGGGTTTGACGTGTGGTGTGCAACAGGTCAGTGGGACCACTCCCACCACTGACAGAAGAGTCCCGCTCTGCAAACCTTGCAAAGTCTTGCTCACTACAGTTTTCTGGTAGCCCCTGTGTGGTATGGGCGAGTTTGTAATTTCTCTTTGCTTTTTCTCCAGACAAAGCTGTTAAGTTTCTCTGATATCGCAGTGGATTGCCATGGAAATTGGCATGCTACAAAATAAGGATGGCAAATAACTCCATTTCCAGATACCACGTTCAGCAGCCAGATTATTAGTGGATTTGGCAGCATTTGCCAATTTCCTTGCACATGAATAACTTCACTTGCATGGCTTAAACAAATGAGACCAGGATAAATGAGATCAATTTGCAAACAGAAAATTTTTATATTCTATTTAAAAATATGAATAAGCCTGTACCAAATCCACACACTTTTGTGTATTTCCCATCTAATTGTCATGCATGGAAATACTACAGCAGACTCTCCAAGAACACAGGTGGCAGGACACTCCAGCAGCCAAAAATGAGAGGAGTGTCCTGGAGCAGGGGCACCTTTCCAGGAGCCTGGGGACCACAGACGGACACATCACAGGGACCTGGCCCAAAGAGAAACAGCAGCCACGAACCTCTTGCACTGCTCGTGCAACCACAAACCTCTCACGCAGATCGGGCCACCTTGAAAAGGTGAAACCTGTGTTTGAGCAGCCTTCATCCACATGCCTGGCTCAGAATGAGGGGAACATAAAGCTGGATGAACCTACCCTCATAGATTTGATTGCACACCTAGCCATAGCTGGAGATACTGGTTAGTCTGTCTATCCAGTGGAAAGCACAGCCTGCTGTAAACACAACGTAGAACCTAAACTGGTTATTTCTCTTACGACAGTCACATAGTCAAACTGATCCTCCAAGCTCCATTTTGTCCTCAGTTACTGCATTCATCAGTTCATGCTCTAAGGTTAGTGTAAGAATGGCACTTCAGCTCTCGCCAATGCACAATGAAGGATTTTCGATTCATGGAACTTCTTCAGCGCCACAAATAGACTCTTAAAAACATTCCTATTCCTCTCCCTAAATCTTCATATATCTTCCCTTTTAAACAGACAATGTCTCCTCATCTTCCCTTGGCTGCTCTTGTTTCCTTCGCTGCACACCTCTTTTCCACGTGCCATATTTCCCTCCAAATGACCCCCATTTACCCACCCCTTTCTCTCATATGTCTTTCTGTTACCATCTATTCAATTTACCCTATTGGGCCTTTCAGACTTTGGCCATTTCTGCCCTTTACCATTTCTGTGAAAGGGTTTTTGACTCCCCCTTATCCACTGCGACTTCTCCCACCCTGGATTTTGTTCTCTCACCCTTATATATCAAGACCATGTGCTAGCTACTCCCTCTCCCAAGGGCAAAGACTTCAAGATGAAGCCTAATGCCAGTGAAGGCAGAGGGAGCACAGAGGCTGCCTGCCCTCCTTGGTCCTTTGCCTGAGACAGGAAGAGACACTTGGAGCATGAAATGAGAAAAGGGTCAACAGAGTCTCCTTACTTGAAGCTGACAGCATGGGTTAGACCATCCTTCCTGCAGATAGCTGCATGGGACCAGCTGCAAGACCATCCATCCCAAACTCTGGGTACAGAGAAGGGCAAGCAAGAATACGATGACTCCCTCTAGTGATGAACCCTTCCAGACCTTCCAGGACCGGCAAGATCTGGGGATGGATGGCAGCTTCCCTTGATCAAGTCAACTAATTTGGAGGTGGGATGGAAGTGTCTTTCTCTTAAAAGAAAAACAGACCTGCTTTAAAGGTTATCACTTATCACCAGGAAAATTACATGCTGGATATTTAAAGACTTCTTCTTGAAAAGCAATAAAAAACAAATAGCAGAAAAGTGATGTCATTTCTGACATTGTTGCTGTGGAAGCCCCCAGTTGGAGGCATTCTAAACCAGTTCCACTCTGCTTTTATACAGGCCTAGGAATTAAAAAGAAAACGTTGGTGTTTAATGCTTAAACCAAATGTTTAATTTTGGACATCCCCACAGCGTCACACTGCAGTGGGGAGGTTGCAGTTAAAAGCCCAGATTCCTTCATCTTCCTGACATTGAATCTACGGTATAACAAAAACATTTTGAAACTAATGTAGAAATAGTTCTAACTGGAGCATTAACATAATTTACTTCAGACGTGTTCATCAGGATCATTTATATCTTACACATGTGATGTGTAAATATTCACCCTCCCTATTCATATACAGTCGGACTTTATATATTATATATAAAAACACTCCCTTACAAAGTATGATTCATTGGTTTAACCGTTGGTATTTTAGCTTTTCCAGCATGTTCTAAAGCAGTTTATACATTTAGAAGTATGATGTATATAATCATTACTGCTTTAAATAGGGTCTCATCCCATCTGCATGAGAAGACACATTACACGTGCTTAAGCTAAGCCCCGAAAACTACTGAGACCATTGGAAGCTGTGGCAGAACTGTGAGACAAGCTTTATTTTGTCTGTTTTCTGTGCCATTAGGCAGTGGTTTACTGCCTGATTTATAATTATGCACAGGGAGCATCCTTGATGATCCCCAGAAATAGCATGTTGAATATGAATTAAATATTCCAACATTTTACCTGGAAAAATTAAAGACCTTTTTCTAAGTTTATGCAAACTGTGATTTCTTTCTAAATCTCATAACACACAGTGATTTTCACAGGTAAAAAAAATGTATGTCAATGACATACAAGCTGCAGTGTTGCCACATTTCAAGCCCCACTTCAAAGCAGGATGTTACAGTTGTCCACTGACAACAACACATGTAATTTATTTTTTTCCTGAAATGACGACTGGAAATTATTTTGGCTGAAATTTCCCAAATTCTTCCGCTTGGGGCAGACATTTAGCACAGAAAATCTCAGCCAGTGTCAACTAAGATCTAGAAACTTGCTCAGAAAAGAAATAAAAATGATATGACAGGAAATTTTCTATAGTACAAATAAGGCAAAGACGGCAATACGCTTTTTGTTTCACAGCCTTATTTGGCTGGCAAACCCAGATGTAGTCTGTATGCAAAAGTCCTTCTGCAGCGCCGGATTTGGATCAGCAGAACAGACTTGCCTGTGATCAAAGCCCCTCTGGATGTCTTGGGTATCCCCCTTCTCCCAACAAGTGCATGTTTTGGGTCCTGCCTGGCAGTAATCTTTAATATTTAGGTTGCCACACACCGACTCGGGTAGTGGGAGACAGGAAATCCATAAACTGCTGTCTCACGTTAGAGGGCAGCCCAGTTCGTTACCCTGTCTGGCCCATTTCCTCTGCATTGTCCTGGGTCCCTCAGCACTCACTGAAAGCAATGCCCGACCAGCAACCAACCGCACATGCTGCACTGGGAAACCTCCGGGAAACCGTGCCCTGGACCTGACACCCGCCCAGGCCCTTGCGATGGGCTGCAGCCCTCCCTGCCAGGAAGGCATCTCTGCCCAGGCTGTGCTGGAGAAAGGCTGGCTCCTCATCACATGAGCTGGTAACAGGGGTGATCAAAGTCTGGCAGTTGTACCTTATCTATCGGGGATCATAATTCAGGACTGGAGTTGCCCTCCAGCTTGCTCCTCCCCGCCATTAAATCACATTCAATCACCGCCCGGCGAGCGCAGCCCGTGCGCTCCCAGCCAGATGTTATCATTACGGACCTTTTCTTATAAACTGATGCTGAAACCCGAGTGGTTGATGAGACTGGCTAAGCAGTTGTACCTTTGACCTGATTGCATTAAACTTGCCCTATCAATTTAAGCTTAGTATAAACACCATTTCCCAGAGTCCCTCATGACTTCAGTAGTGAGAAGAAGCTGACTAAGCCTAAACATTTTTTAACAGCAATCTTGTCTTACAACACCAAGGGGATTTGCCATCTATCTGGGGCTTTATAAAACCATATGAACATGCTGAAAGAATTAAAGTCCTTTAAAAAAGCAAAATTGATGGTGACAGTCCTTTTAGAAAACCAGTTTGTAGAATGTCAGCACGAGAGGAGTTGGAAACGGGACTAAAATAGTTTAAAAAAATACAACAGATTTGTGTTGTTTCACACAGTTGTTCCTGAATACTAAGATTTAGAGTTAAAAGGCAAAACAAAGAAGTCTCACAAAACTGAAATCACCACCAATTAAAAAGAACTCGCCCCCCAGAACGCCACAACTCAAAGCCCTTTCAGATACATCGCTCATCTGAGATCTCCCATAAAACATAGAGCACCTCACCCTCCCACTGCAGATCTACTCTTAAAAAGCTTGGTCCATTCACAGTGAGGGTTCTTCAGATAATCCTATCAAAAGTTGCTAGGTAGCAGCACATGAGCTATAGCTTATGGTATAGGACATGGTCCACTGAGCTTGGCTAGGCTGGGTATCGAGGACGTGCTTCTAACTGCAAGCAGAATGGAAGTAACTCCACACTTCAGCCAGCTGCATTGCCCCCTGCGCAGTGACAAAGCAGTGGATTGGTGCTGCAGAGCTTGGTGAAGCAACAGGAAATGAGCAGCAGAATACGGATCTTCATCTCGCCCTGGCCCCGCCGCAGGAAAACACCCTTGAAGTTGAGCAGGTGAGTATTGCTGCTCCTCTTAGCAGACGTAGACAATGCTCTGCAAGACTGAACCTCTGACCCAGAATTAGAAATCAAGGGAAAAGGAAAACCGAAAAAGACCTATCCAAGGCTGGTGCTCATTTTAAAACAGAAGCTTTGTGCTGCCCATAGGTTACAGCAACGTAACGAACCCATCAGTGGAACTGCTACTGGAAGAGTGCAAAGAGGATGCACATCAGGCAAAATATAATGATTTTATGCTTACAGATATTCATGCAGAACATGACTCGGAGCACTGAAACACAGCGCACATAAAACGCCAACAAAAAACTGCTAACTTGTTTTACTGTTTTGAAATCTAACAAAGCAAGAATATGCCTGTGAAAAACAAAGGAACTCCCAAACAAACATAAAACCCCAATCCAACCAGTGACTACTGCTACTTAAATAATTACAGAGTTTTCCAACAACTAATTTATCTAAGTTGCTACCTCGGTTACTCTTCACAGCATCCTCCTCTTACTTTTGTTAAACTAAACAAAAAACAGCATTCCACTGAGGGAAGAAAATACAGATAAGGGGGGAAAAAAATATCTGCTGCGTCATTTTACGTAATACAGAGGAACAAAGTAGTCTAGAACTTGATGAAGAGTTCTTTTATGGTTCAAATTAAAGCAGGGTCTTTCTATGCAAATAAGTAAAGCACCCATTTAAATGACAAAAACTAACCCCAACGTTAAAAGACTTGCACAGACTGTGCGCCTTGCAGAAGGCATCTCTGTTTCTCTCCTCTTGGGATCAGATGAGACAGAACAAACCCAGTGACCCTGCCTCTCAATCCAGAGAGGACAAAAACCAGAAAAAAGCATCAACAATTTGCTGCAGTCTCTGCAGTAGCCTCAATTCACGGAGCCGGGCCCAGTCACTACAGAAGGGATTTCTGTCTCTCAGTTTACAGCACAACACGGAAGCATCTGAGCAGCTTTCACCCAACATTTGCTATTCAGAGTGATCTGCTGTGATGTGACGGAGCACAACATGGCCTCACTTATCTTTCCAGTAACTGGAGTAGCAGCTGAGCTGGAGAAGATGAGGTACAGCAGAGCAATAATAAAATGTATAAAGTAGGACAGCAATAGGTCACAGAGGGGAAGCCTTAGGCCAGCATGAAGTTACTGGTGAGGTTTGTCATCACCAGAGTTAAAAATCATTACAGGCACTTCCCATAATGTCAAAATATTACAAGCAAACTGAAGAAAGTTGGTAATGGCTTAAATCTGAGAAACATCAGTATAGAGGAGGCTCAGGTTAGAAGGAAAGAACTGGCCCATCATGAAGGTTGCCACCATGGAAAGGAGGTGAGAGGCAAGAGGAAAAAGCTTGACATAATGCACTCGAAGACTAGAAACAAAAGGCTCTGTATTCAGAAATAACTGGTGTAAAGAAGAACCTGGAGGTACCAGTTCATCACAAGTGACTGTGAATCAGAAGCGTGATGCAACCATGAAGGGAAAAGCAGTCTCCGTCTGTGGCGTAGGAGGTGCTTCCAGCCCAAGCAGGGGACTATTACTGCCCATGTATGTACAAGGTATCTTTTATTTCAAATACTGTGTAGTATTTAACTACTACTCTTGGAGTGTTATTAAAAGAAAACAGAGTGGAACCGGAGCAGATACAGAGAAATATAGAAGGAAGGTTAAGGGCTGCACAAACATCTTCTAAGAACACAAGTATAAATTTTGTTTGTTTAGCCAACCACAGTAAAACTCAGGAGGTGGTAGAACCCATGCTCTATGCTCACTTGGGAGAAGATGTTGCAGCACCACCAAAGAACTATTTATGTGAAGGCTGGTGGTGTAAGAGCAGATGAATATAAGCGTGCCAAAAATGCCAGTGCAGTGGGAGGTAAGAAGAAAATTCCTAACCATAAGATCAGGCAGGTTCTGGGCTGCTGTACAGTGGGACCAGCTGGGGCTAAACACCCTCGTGACTTTTAATGCACAATTAATGAAAAGGGATTTGCGATGCGATACCTGCACCGGAGATGAAGGGAAGGTATCTTCCAACTTGCTGTTAGCAGCACGGCTAGGACATGAGCATCAGCATCTGGTAATGCTTTTATTCTTCTTGATGATTTAATATCTTAAATTTATGGCATACTTCTCAACCCAAAGGATCCCAAAGCACTTAGAAAGCTGCAGTTGATGTGCAGCCTGTGAGCAGAGGGCTTCATTCACTGCAGAAACAGAGCTGCAGCACAGGTGAGAGGCAGCAGCTGTTTAAAGTGTGGTTATACTCAAACTATAAAGAAGTGTTTACATTTTACAATAGGGAAGACAAAAGTGGCCTTTTGGGGGTGAAAGTATTTTCACTGGAAAAATATAAGTACCCTGTATTTCCCATTTTCTTCTCCAGACAGGAGTTCTGCTGCTGATGTCATGGAGGGACCAAGGTGCAGCCATCCCAACAGAATGAAGGCAAAAATACTTCCCCTGTTCATGCTTCTACTACCCATGAAAATAATTTTTCTATGTGTAATGTTGCAAATCAATCATTACCCTCTTACTTTAGGTTCTCTCCTGCCTTCTTCAGGGGATATTAGCTCAGGAGATTCATTAGGACTTGATCAAGTTAATCGCTCTAAATCAAAGAGGACACTGAAGCATATTTGTGCAGGATCCCCCAGTGGGCAGGACAACTGCAGGCTACCTTCTCTGGAATGCATGAAGCCCCCCCTCCCAATCAGACTGGGCCTTTGCAGGCCACACAGAAAGGCTCGGGCAGCTGTCAAACCCGACCCTTCATGAGACTGGCTTATGAGCAGAGAGATGCTGTGCTCTCCACCTTGACTTTGGGACTGTTCTGATGTGTGTTAATAAAAACCGAGACATCTTTCTTTTTTGAGGAAGTCATGACATACAATCACCCTGGGTCGAATACAGACACAACTCCTAAGGACTGTCACGTGGGTATACGGCACCAGAAGTGACTGCAAAGAAACACGTGAACTTGTAAGAGCAGTAGTTTGAGAGTTAAAACTTGGCATCAACAGATTCTGTTTGGCTTTGGAAATCAGTCAAGACAGCACGTTGGACATCCCATAATCAGATATAAGTGAAAAAAAGATATGGTCAAGTCAGTTCTCGGTAAAAAGAAATCCCAGTGCAACTGTGAATCTTTGCAGCTATAAAACAGAAGTAACCTGCAGAGAGAGGACTATTGTTACTGGTAATGCCCGAAACAACAGGGCAATGACAAGGGATTGTAGGCTTGAGGTCTATTGTTCTGCAAGCTGCAAAATGAGCAGCAGAAACAACAAAAAGGAAAGACTTCTTGAAGAGTTTACAGTAGAAGCTCAGCATAACTGAATAAATCTGAAATTCAGCTAAGGAGAAATCAACGCCACGTCAAACTTGGAAATAACTTTCTAAAAATAAGCCAAATAAAGAAATTTCCCTTTTAATTGCAAGAAATCAAGGTTTCTACAAAACAGCTGAAGTAGTCATAGATGTGCCTCTTCCATGGCGCTTTTCTCCCCTCAATTCCTCCCCCTTTATTCTGCATTCCATAGCTCCAAATGGAGAAGTCACCCGCAGGTCACACCACTGCCTCCAGTGCTACTTAAACAAATCTTAGAAATGTATCTCTGCACTGGTGACACGCACAACCTGTGTAGGTTGGATTTCCACGAGCAGTTGTTATCTGAGCCCCTGTTGCTGCCCCGACCCCCCCATCCTCTTCCTCCTCCTGGCTCCCACGCTCCCAGGGCAGGGTCGGCTCAGCTGCCACAGCACCCATGGGGCTTGGGGAGATTTTAGACAAGCTCACTCTTTTCCAGGAGGATCTGCTCCCAGAACACACACCCATGAGGTGACTCCAGGGCATCAGCTCACCTGAAGTATCTGACATGGGCTTCCTGATAAGTAGCAGTAGTTGATAGGAGGCCCGTAAGGACGGCACTAACCACTGTGTCACTCATTGGATTATCGAGAAAACTTCTTGCAGGAAAAGTGCTTCCTTGTTTCGGGCTGCTGGTGAGCCCAGCTTTCTCACACCAATGAGTTGCTGGGGCCTTATCCAGCCTTTAACGGGATGCCAGCAGCATCCCAGCAGTGCTGGAGCATGGTGTCCACCCACACCTCCTCTTTCTCTTCCTCTCAGGACACTGGGTGAAAAGCTGAGTCTGCAACCTCGGGTGCAATTGGGTGAAAAGCTGAGTCCTCCCTCTTGCCCCCTGCCCCTTTTTGCACCAACCTGGGTGAACAGAGGAAAAGGGCACCTGATGGCTCTGTCCCTGGCCCCCAGGTGCCTCCTCTGGGGCAACACTTCCCCAGCAACCCTTGGCTGCTGCCAGATGAAAACTGTGGACTGTTTAGACAGCTCCAGCTCTCCTCTATTTTACAGCTGGGACTCAAAAAAAGGAGGATTCTGGCAGCTTTGCCAGGTGTACGTGTTCTGCCATCCTGGTGAAGGTTCACCCCAGCCTGGTCAGCTCCTCTACCTTTAAAAAACCAGAAATGTGTCAGCTTGCACGTGCCCAGCAGACCTGCCAGGGACAGAGAGCTTCAATTTCTGGACAGTCCAACCTCCCTGAAACTTCTCACATGCTCTGGGCACTCGCTGGACAAAGCCAGCAGGTCACCCTCTCCAGCACAGGAAGAAGAGGCTCAAGCTCAGCCCCTGCCACGCTTGCGTTACTCCCCTTCAAGGTGTTTAACTTTGCACCTTCATAAAGACATTCCTCATACGTGGTTTGTACTGTTTTTTTGTTTGTTTGTTTGTTTCTATTTTCCTAGTGTATAATACTCTGTGTACACAGACGGGCAGGCAGTTTCTGCTTCATAAAGCTGGAGATTCCTGCGTGCTCTGCTGGAGTTAAAAAGAACCCACAGTCAAGAACGAACTGGCCGACGATTCAGTTTGTCAGTTCATGATATAACTGGACTGTAAGGAGAAGATAGGAAACCAGTGATTTCACCTAAGGGAGCAATCCTAAGTATAAAAAGAAGAGAGGGGAAAACCAGACTAAAAATCTTTAAAAATCCCATCATTTTTGAACTGGAAAAAGAGAAGCAATCCTAAACCATCAATTACTGAAGCATGTGAATACTATTTAGAACACATTTTGAAATTTAAAAGATGAAATACCTTGGATCTAATTTTAAACAGGTTTTGCATGGCGTAACACCATTGATGTCAGCAGAATAATATCCAAGTTATAAATTTGTTAACATAAGGTTAGTGTAGGGTTGCAGTACAGGGATGAGAATCACTTTGGAAGTAGCACTCGAGATGGAAGGCTGCATGCTAATGCTGAATAATCTGTTAGGAGATTATTTGCTTTCTTCCCACACAGCCAAGCTACACGTTAATTAATGCTACCGCAGAGACCGTCACCTCCTAAGGCATGAAGCAAACCAGTAATATTCTAACATTAAGAGTAATTAATATTCTCTCTTGTGAATATTGTTCAAATAAAAGGATGTTGTATTTTAATATATGTTTACTGAGACTGTGTAAAATACAAAGCTCCTATTTTACTTGTTGTTCTTCTGCCAAATGCAGACAAGAATTAGCAAATACCTTTGAGCGGATGAACAATGATCGGGGGTTACATCTTTAGAAAGCAACAGCAACCTCCTCAGAAATTTAATCTGGCTGCAGTTCAAAAGCCAGTGTAAACAGCCTGGACATCCATCTGAAACAAGGCTTATTCACACTTTCAGCCAACAAGAGTTGATGAAACAGTCTCTGACAGTCTGGTTTTGCCTTCTCAGATGGACACACACATGCACACTTGCAGTGCCAATTGTTAAATGAACAGCCATGGATGAGTCTGGGTAGGAAGTTCTACAGGTGTTCCACCAGCAGCTGGCCTGGCTGCCTGGTGCCTCCACAGCTTTGGGTGGCTGCAGGAACACTGCCAGCTCTTGCAGACTCCCAGACCAAACCAATGAAACGAACATGCCAAATAAAACCTTGGCAGCAATACTGAGCATTGGGAGAACTCCCAAGAGTCAAGCTGGACCATGACTCAGCTCCAGAGCCATGAGGTGATGGTTGAGCATGACACAAATACTAGGTCACAGAAACCAAATTAAGAATGGAAAGTGGAACAGAGGCTCAAAGCTCAGTTGTTACCTATGTAAACTAGGGCTGCATTTATTACTTGGGAATGAGGAAGAAGGTGGAAGGACTATGTCTTCATCAGAGAAACAACAAGCAGAGCTGGAAGCAGCATATTGACCTTGCAGGGTAGAACGTGCACAGCAGCACGGAGCAGAGGGCATTCTAGAGCTCACAGAAATAATACAGGAATCAAAAATATACAGCAAAGAAATCACCAGCTTATGCAAAGTGAGGGCAAAGCAAATGAACAAACACCTGACACTTATGCCATGGAAGTAACCAGTAAACCCTGGAAGAGCTGTGTGGCAAGATAAACTGAAGTACGACATTCTAGATAAAAATTTTTGCATGGTGACACTGACATTTTAAATAAAAGATAGTTGTAATCACAATAACTGTACCCCTTTCAGAAAATCAGAGGACTTCTAACCAAAGAACATCTTAAGAACAATCAAAACTGACACATCTGATGTGCCAATAACGTTACAGATGTCAGGATGCTGGAATATGAGGAAAACCAAATGACACTGCCTACAAAAAAAAATAATTCGGAGGACTCAGAACTGTAGGAAAAAGAAATAACTAATAAAAGAAAGACTAGGGAAAAAAACCTACTGATCTCACAGAAGATTTGAAAAAGCTGATGGTGTTCTTGGGTCAAGAGCACTGCAGCCCCCCCTGTGATACACTAGACCCTCGAGAACGGAAAGCAAAGGGAGATGCAGGAAGTGGTGGATAAATACGATGAAGAACGGCACGGAATGCAAAGGTTCGGAGGGGAACAAAGCCTCCAAATCTGACAGGTGGCAGAAAGCAGCGGTGAGATTTCATTTCCACCCACTGCGACCACAGACAGTAATTGACATAAACAAACAAACAAACCCCTTTCAATTATTCAGACCAGTTAATTGAGAGTTGTTTGTTTGTGGCACAAGACTGAGATCTTTTGTTGATATAACTGAAATCATGCCAGTTACAGGTTAAATCCTGCCTGCCAGATGTAACTCGGGGGATGAACAACCACGTTACATGTCTCATAGGAAACTCAGGCCCTCAACAGCCCTTAGAGACCCCCTGGCTGGCGAGGACCACTCATACTCTCTGCTGCAGTCTCCTCCTGAAGTCATCCTGCAGCCCCTGCTTCAAGAACGCCACCACCACCCCAGGGCTTTCTGAAGCCTGGAGGTCACACATCCCTTGCAGTGCAGGGACTGCAGCTCCTCCTACCATGCTGATGGTTAATGTAGGTTTGGTTTTTTTTTTTTTTGCATTTCCTTCATTGCATTTTAGTGTAGCCCTAGGTTACCATCCTGACTTGCCTCCTCTCTTCTATAGGTAAGTGTCCACTGCACGTGCTGCATGCTGGCCAAAAATTATGATGTCAGGATTACATCCAATATTGCAATATTGTCTATGATTAAAGCACCATGCCCTGCCTTATCAAAGTCCTGCTTTGTAACTTCCCATTTTTAGTTACCGACTTCTAACGGATATTTGCTCTTTGCACTGTGGTGTGATTCAGTGACTACACCTCAGTTTTCCTGCAAATCGCTAAAAATAGCAAAGAATATCTGACACTGTCTAGCAGAGTCACCCCATTCTGGTGAGCAGTTTATCTGAGAAGCATTCCTGAAGACAAATGACAACGGACAACTCCCATATTCTTGCGATGGACTTATTAGTGGGTGTGATTCACCATCTCCCCATCCCATCTTCACGCCAGTGTAATGAAGTCAATGGGGGTTACATCAAGATAAAACTGAAGAGCATAATGCAAACCTGAGTCAGATCCCACATGCTACTAAATGTAAAAGGACCGTTTCATAGCTGGATGGTGAGAATTTGGAGCTTGCTTATCAGAAAACACGTGCTTCAAAGTGATTCCTGATCATTTTGGAATTGCCATTACAAAACCATCATCGGTGGGCTCTGTTATTAGTCAGATCAGAGCCGGGCAGGAAATGTGCCAATGCAAACCTGGAAGATGCTTCATATTTACTCTTGAACAATGAGCTGGTCTTCAGAGGGGAAAAAAAATACAAGACTGACAATGGACTACATTGTTCTTTGATGTTGCAGCATGGACAAATCACAGGTGTGTTACGTAAATACCTGTCAAACTGACAATTAATATCAATTAGGCTTTAATCTGACATATTACATTGGGTGCAGCAAATGCAAAATCTATTCTAAGTAGATTGTAGATATGTACCCTTCAATTAGACATGAGGGAGGAGGAAATTCTACTCTCTGGGAAAGCACAGCATTTAACTCCTGAACTGCTAGAGATCTCTGAGGATGAAATTCATCCCTGTGAAAAAGTGGCCAGTCCAAAACTTTTTTGAGCCTCTAGCAATCTCAGAAGTGTAAGCAGCATTTCAGTGGTCAGAAGGAGCTGTTCCTCCTCTCTCTACATACACAGCTACTCAAGTGCACAGTGTGTTTATCAGCTTCTTTCTTTGACACAGAAAAAGACCAGAGTAGAGGAAATGAGAGAGAGATCTGCCTGGATCAGACCTCCTGAAACAATCTCTCTGGAGTCAGAAAGTAGGAGAGTACTCACAAAGCTACCCAGGACATGAAAACAGCACTTGTTTTTTTTATGCTGTGTAAGGAATTTCTTTTATTCATGGACTTTTCAGAGAGCTGGCTGAAAGAAAATGTGTAACTTCTCATCAGTCCCAAAATACACAGATAGAATCCTGTCTCTTGCCAGGCACCAGTGTAAGCTAAAAATGTCACTGATCTGACATCCCCCTCGCCATGCCTCAAATCCACGCGAGGTTTACAAACACAAACATTGATCAGGATGCCTTTAAACCAGCAGCTGTGCTCTGTAACAGAGATTTGCAAAAAAATTACACTTCTAAATAACTCTTCTTTAATAAATTTTAAACATAATCTGAATAATTTTAGTCAGAGCTGAACTAATGAATATTACTGAAAACCTTTTGAAACCTATTGAGGTGACACTACCCATTTCTGAGCCTGAAGAGGGGGATGACTTTGTACCTCTCAGCTCAGAAGGAGGGAAAAGGGAAATATCAAGGAAATATATAACAGTTTAATTTTTAATTTAAAAGCAGAAGAAAAAAAGGCACATAACTGCTGGCAATTAGAGTAAGAACTTCACACCTGCACAAGACAGTCACAGCTATTCCAGAGTACGGGACTCACATTTTCCGTTCTGTGTTTCCACAACACCTCGATTCTGCTCCCTTGGCTTGTGCAATGAAGTGCGGTTGACTTTGGTGACCTTATGTGAAGGAAGTAAAGGAGAATTCAACAATTCCCATGGTTGTCTCTGGAGAGGTTCAAGTCATGTCATGGGTAACTCAGACAATTATTGTTCTGACAGAGATTGTGTTGACAATATTATCCCATGAATTCTTGTTCCACTGCTCTAGGTACACACTGGCTTTCACTCCCCTTACAATAAGCCTTCCACCGCGGGCGTTCAGCACAGGTCTTTGACACAGCACTCAGGAGCAGGAAAAAAAATCTCTCTTCTTCTGCTTGGCATTCCTAACTTGGTTATTGACTTTCAGTAAGGTAGAATACCCACTAAGATATATTTTTTTCTGCCTTTTATGATGTGCAGCTTGGGGATATCCACCCAGCTGCCACGGAGCCTGACTGCACCCCTGGCACTTTGGAACATGAGCAGCATCGGGGTCATTCTTGGTACCACCTTCTGGAGACATCCCTACTGCAGCATCTGAAAAGCAGTGGGAGTAGCTTTTCATTTCACTTTGTGTTTCCACAAAGTATTTCGAGCTGCTGTCCTGACTTGTCTGAGTGAAGCAGGAGGAGGCCTCCTGCCAGAGAGCTACCCTGTGGTATGCAGCCGCCCACCGCTCCCTGCGCTGGGGCCACTTCTGCACCGTCAGGCGGCTGCTGACGATGGTGCGTGCGAGGACAAGGGAGGAGAGACAGGCCACCACTTGGTTCTGTCACCAGTTCATATGTGTAAGAGGAGAAAAGAGGGAAAAGAAGACGGAAAAGGGAAAAGAAGAGGGAAAAGGGAAAAGAAGAGGGAAAAGGGAAAAAAGAAAAAAGAGGGGAAGGGAATAAAAAAGAAAAAGGACTTGAATAGAAACAGGCATGTCTTAAAGTCCCTTTTAAATATAAACCCCACTCAAAGGAACAGTGGCCTACCACCATCAGTATTTCTCTTACTCTCAGTCTCTCCCTATTATTTTCCTGTATAATGACTATGCTGTTACTGATCAAAGTTCTAAAATAAAAATAAAAGGTAAGCCACGTGTCCTTCATGATCTTTAGATGTTAAATGAAGTTACACCATGCTGCACTGCGAAAGCAGTCTGACAGAAACAGAACTCAAAGCTTTGCTATATTTGTTAGAGCGATGTGCGGCAGAGTTCCACGGCCAAAAAGAAGAACTCACACCCCATACTCCCCATGAAATATAAGCACAAGTCTAGGTAATATCCATGCTTCCACTCCATGAAGAACAGCAGTTCTGGGATTCCCAAAGCCCCTTGAGCTTTCCTCAGGAGCCAGGAGTCCAAAGCAAATGGTGTTCCCAGGAGACAGCACAGGCAGCCGGGCCTGATGCTGTTCCCTCCAGTCACAGAGCTATGGCCAAGCTGTGACAGCTGCTGAGTATGTCACACACCAGCCACCCATGCTGTCATGGAGAGTGAGCTGTGGGCAGGCCCATCACAAGAAGGAAAGATGGGATTGGGTAAGTCTGGGGAGGAAAGGGATTCTTCTGGGCAAAACAGAGCAGAGTCCACCTATCTTGCTCAATGCTGATGCTGCATGGCCACTGTCTGTTGTTACATCATCACCACACGTGCCAACACAACGCAGGGGCATGAACAGCACAGACTGGCCTCACCTTAGTGTGAGTAACTGTATTTATGTTACCTTTTTTTGGCTGCAGTGCTCATATTTTGAGTCCATCAGCTGCTCTGTGTGTCAGCCATGAACTGCATTTAACAACAGTTCATCAAAAACATTGATAGTCCAACACAGATGTTCTCCTAGGTACCTTTCCACGAACTATGACATATATGTCAGCTGGGTTATTTTACAGACCTCTGTTATTTGGCTTACTTTAATTCTTGCTCCACAAGTTACTCGGCTTCATTGTTGTCCGTCCTGGTTTAATGAGGGAAAACTGCAGGAATGGCTCTTCCATCTTTTGAACAGGAGATGCTCCTGTTTGACTCAGGATTCCCCAGGAGGAGAGACCTGCAGCACCCAAAGGCAAGGTGGTACATTTTCCTTTGAGGGGTGTCTTTGCCTTCCAAGAACTTAATCAGAGGATGAATTGTAACATTCTTAGCACCCAATGCAGAGACTATTTACTTTCTTTTAACTGAGATAAGCTAACCAAGTTATTGCATCATTTTTGACTGGACAGATGCAAAGACATGACCCAAAGTGATGGATTTAGAGTAGCTCATGGATTGCCATCCACTAAGCTGAGCAGTGGTTCCCAATAGTGGGTCCTAACCCACATCAGCAGCTAACTGAAACACATTCACCTAAGCCACTTTCACATTCTAAAAAGGAATTTGAAAGGAAACATGGTTAAAGTTGTCCTAATTAAGTTTCCTTTTAACATATTTAAAATATACTGGTAGGGAATCTTGAGCTACTTAACTGGTACCACCAGCTCAAACTGTCACCTATTTTGTGGTTTTGCATGCATAGCCCACATCCCTCCACAGCTTTTAACCTTTTACTAGTTATTATTTTTGAGGAATGTGATATGTACATTTAAACATGTCAGACACACCGTTCAACACTTCTAATGATCTATTGCTCTCATACGATTGAAGTCCCTGAGTCATTCAATCATCACACTATCATTACTATGCTTTAGCTTTAATCTAAAGTGCCTAAGAGCTTTGTGCTGCTTAATTCATATTCTAGAACTCTTAGGGAATAAAGAAGGGCGGGGGGAATGGGGGGAAGTAGTTCACCTTAACTGGCCTAGTTTGTCATATTTGGAGAACAAACAAATTTGGTTTTCCAAACTAGATTACCTGTTCTCGTTTCAGCTATAAATGTATTTCCCCTGAAGTTCTAAGATATCCTGGTCATTTACTTAATATACACCTGTTATGAGAAATTATGTTATGAGAAAAACAATGTGCTGTGGTAACACAAAGGACTTCAAAAACAAGAGTTGTTGACCTGAATCTTCCCGACATGTGAAAAGAAGTGCAAAGGTAACAGCTGGTGCACAAATACATTATTACTCGTGACTCTGCCTTGCAGTCCTGCTGCTTATTGGTGCCTCAGTCTCTGACTACCTCTCCCAGGCAATTCAGAAACATAACATCCTTAGGGAACAGTTGGGCTCTACGGTTACCTCGCCTCTCGGGTCCTTTGCTGCCTCTCAGGATTCAGACTGTTTGTTCCAGGCAGTAATACCTCAGCAGTGATTCATGATGTCTGTTTTCCAGTGTCCCAAATTCAACCACTGCAACGTGGGTGTGCATGAGCCCAGTTGCACTCTTGTGGGCTGGAACATGTCCAATTCACAGTGAAACTCCATCTTAAGATAGGTAAGTGCCTGAACATAAGGGCCCCTATGCCCTGTGGCTTATATGCACCATGGGCATGTGCTGACCAACCTGAAAGCAGCACAGAGCAGTTGCTGTGACCACAAAAGACAATACTGAGATTTTGTGCAAGAGCTGAACAGTTACAACATCTATCAAGAGATATGGGAGATCTGGGCTCAGATCCCTTCACTTCACAGGCAACTTTGCACCGGGGAACATTTTTTTCATATCTAACTAAACTATTTTTGCTGCAGTTTAGGCTGTTATTTTTTTTTCCTGTTCAGTCAATCCGGAGCACCACCTACTCCCTACCCCCTTCCTTCTACCTATTGAAAGATACATCGTGCCTCCTCCTCTCCTCTCAATAATAAACAACTCAGTAACTCAATCTTTCTTTAAAACTTGCATTTTCTAAACTTTCAATCATTTTTGTTGCTTTTCCCCCAGTCTTGGGGGGATGTCCTTCTGCAGGGTGGTGCACAAAACCGGGCACTGTCTGGCTGCTGCAAACCCAGACGTGACCCTGCACCTTGCCAGCGCTGAGCAGAAGGATCCCCTCACGTCTCACACACCATGTGCCTGCTCACCAGTTTCAGTAGGATATCTCCCCTTTGCCACAACACTGTGACAATGCTGACAAGTTTTATATGGCAACCCCATACAATCTCCACAAACTCTTCGCTGGAAAATGGCTTTTTAACTCTGTTTTGGTTTTTTTTTTTTTTTAAACTCTGTACTGGCCGATTTAATATCTCTTCCTTAAATACAGTGCTCTGCATGTGTTCTTGTTGAATCATACCCATTCACATTGGACCATTTCTCCAATAGTCGAGATCACTTTGAACTCTGAGACTTTCTCCCTGGTTGGTATGGGGTGGCTTTCTGGCCTTGACAGTTAATCTAATCCCATCTAATGCTCTTCAGATTCAACAAACATGCTGCTTATCCCATCACTCTGAAAATACTGAAGAGACTTTTGTAAAACTCCATTTGAAACTTGTTTGTAGGTTGAAATTCTATACAAAGGCAGAGTATTGCTTAAATATTTCTTTGTATAGATCTGCTTTACAATAATGCAACTTCTTCAGCAAATCCTCTTCCAATCTACACCCTCCCCTAATCACAAATGATTCAGGGTGCCACTTAGTCAACCAAAAACCAGATTCTGGCTAAAAGAGACAGGATTAATTTTTTTCTGGATGGAGAACATTCCTACATGGGGCAGAAAACTTAGTCAACAAAACAGTACAAAAGCCCAGGTCTTGCCCACAGCTGTCCTTTATATGCAGACAATTGACACCTGGGTGTGATTCCTGGGAGCAGCTCACTGGATTTGGCTCCCAGCCAAGCCCGAGGAGGTGCAAAGACCATTCATGTACCTGTCTTCCAGAGCAGTGTCCAAACCGGCAGCGCTGCACAGATCTGCTCCTGCCACCACTGCTTCCTGTCAGCCTCACCGCGCTCTCCAAACAGGTGCAGCACGCGGGCTCAACACACGTACGCTTCTAACCAAGCAGAAAGTGCTGTGTTTGAGTGCCGAAGATCTCTACCCATGCCAGGGTTCCCACTCGCCTGTTGGAGAAGGTCCCAGGGCCCTGTAGAGCTTGCTTTCATTTTTAAACCATGATCCAGATGGAAAGGATGAGGCCGGTTGTGGGTTACAGACCAGCTCCAACTCCACCAGCAGCAGTGAGGAAGGCTCTGTCCGATTAAAGAGCAAAACCCAAGCACAAGCTGCTTTCTAGCAGCAAACCATGTAAGTTATGAGGATCCTTCGGGTCTTATGGTTTCCAGCACTCTACAATGATTGAATTAATTGGAAATTAAAGATAATGGACACTTATTATTTGAAGTGCTGACAATAACAGAAAAGAAATTTAAAAAATGTGTTGGATGGGTTTTTTTCTTTAGGTTGATCATTCTGAGGCAGTGTCTTTTAAGGTTCCTTTCAACATTCAAGTATTTTTGAGGGGAGGGTTAAAATACTGCATTTGTATTGTCAAACCACTTAGGGTGTATTATAGGATTAGATTATTGGAAGTGGGGGCCATATAGAATTTCTTCACACACAGTGTCATTTTACCATAAAGGAAAATAATTTACATTTAACTACAATACTTCCTGCATGTCCCTTCATATGTCACATTTCCTTTGTCCGCTTTTAGACCACAAGTTCTTTAGGCCGACAACATTCTTTACTTCTGCCTTGTGCATTGCCAGCACTTAAAATAAATAGCAGTAATACAGGCTCATTATCATGCAATTTAAGCCCTGGCAATCTATACTTGATCCAGGAAAGCCAGGTTTTTTCTGACACTATCTGTGCTATCTGGGGAGGGACTGTGCTAATACCTTCCATGTGTGTTCAAACAGCCCTCGCTAAGGTTTCCACGCTGGCTCCGATCCGATCCCCCAAACCCGGTTTCTCACTGATGTAACTGTTTTCTTCACGACAGTTGCACTTCACACAGGGCTTCTCCCAGCGACCCTCTGTGAGCCAGGGGGAAACGGGAACCATCGTTTCTCGGGCCAACGTGGACAAACCTTACATGACTTTATTTTGAAATATTTTTTTAATAACAGATGCTGAAGTTTTGTGATTACTTTCCAAACACTGGCTTCATATTTCCCCTGGGGCCAGAAGAAATTTGCCATTTTTCTATTATTTCACTTCCCACCCAGTGCATTGGCAACTTAGGCAAATTGCCTTTGTAGTACTTAATTTAAACAACTGGGAATGTGCCTGTGCTGCGGGGATTGTGCCAGAGCACAAACATACTTGCAAGAAAAGAGGCTTTAGAGCACTCGGGGTGCCCTGCAGCCACGGGTCCAGAGACACGCAGGAAATCTCAGCGCTAACCTGATGTCGAGCCACAGACAGCTGCAGCTACGTGCCACGAGACCCACGGCACCCTAAGCGATAGGCAAAGGCATGGAAAACAGATGAAGATACAGAAGTCTGGCAAGGCGGAAGAAATCTGTCTCACGCCTCCGTGCGTAGATGCACAAATACAGCCGTAAACAAACACATCCTCTTCTATATGTAAACAAATAGGGATGACATAAATATGAACAGGTTTCCAACTTCTCGCAGAAAAACCCTGCATTCTTCAGTGATTCCTATCACCCTATGACATGACAACACATTATTTAATCGTGGTATAAAGCAATACACGCTCTGAAGGGGCTACGCTCACAAGAAAAGCTTCTTTTGGAGTCAGTTGCACACATGACATCACTCACGGCCACATGTGAAGGTTATTTGTGTATGTACCCTGAGACAAAATAAGGGGGGGTAGACAAAGAGATATTCCTCCCACACCCTGCATGCCAGAATCTCGTTTCCTATCCTCAGCTGGTGCTCGAGAGCCTGACTCCAGCAATAACAGTCTCCCACTGAGATTAAAGCGCTGGCAAACACAGCTTATCTTGGTTAATGTATACTTAAGTTCTGTGTGTATTATACGTACATATATTTACATATATAGGCGCGCACACACATATGTATATATTTATCTCTCTCTCTCCTGATACACATATTGTGTTTATACACATTTATAAATATGATATGTAAAAAATTTTCTGCAGAGAGGAAATAGTCCCCGGGTGGGAAAACTCTAGTAAATTTGAGCCTAAGCAGATATGAGATTTGACTTCAGCAGCTGCCCCCTGCCCTGCTCCTCTGCAATGCGATGGACATAAGGGCTCTGGGAGATCTCCAGATCCCTGGGCTCTGCTCTGGCTCCCACCTGGCCCATCCTGCTGCTCGCCCCAGTACTGTTTGTTCTTCCACCTCATACGAACAGAGCCCAGGCTGTCATAGAGCCCACATGGGCCCAGTGACCTACAGCAACCAAAGCATCAGGCCACGTTTCTGTGGCATTACCGAGTGACTGTGACTGGAGTCTGCAGGAGAGACCCTGAAGATGTTGCTTGGTCACGAGCATGTTCAGAGTTTCTTGAGCATTACAGATTGCCTTACGGGGACAAACACGTTAGCCATCATCACTCGATGATCCCCTTTAAGTTTAAATTAGCCTGGACAGGCATAGTTAGCAAGGGAAAAGATGAGCAAGTGATCCAAACTTTGTGGATCATAAAGAAACACCCTTGAGGACTGTGAGCAGTATAAGATTTAGTGGGACAAGGTCAGCTGTTACTTACTCCAGGGTGAAGTGATGATAATGCTCCTGAAAAAAAAGAATAAACCACCTCTGCTAGCAAATGATAACTCATTAGGAGCACAAAAATACAAGCACAAAGGCCTTCACATGCACAGCTGCCAGCAGTGACGGGTTTGTACTTCAGATTTGTATGATGCCTGTTGATTACCAGAGCAAATTAATTTCCCCTGAAAACTAAATGGATCCGTACAATGCACGCATGCTGGTGCTTGGGAGATACAAACAAACCAGGAACCTTCACGCAGGGGAAATGCTAAAACTGCCAGTTTTTACTATTGCATCATTTTGGCACAGAAAACGGGAAGGACGGGATGTCCACAAATAAAAGCTGTTATTTTAAATCCACTTGAAAACTCAGGTATAAATATATGCCAGTGAGTCAGGAAAGTGAGATGTAAGTAGGTGGAGTTTGATCATGCCCTGTTGTAGGTGGGTACAGATGAGATGGAAGCAGGGAAGTTAAAGCCTTTAAGTGCCTGAGTCTAAGTTGCAGACCTGTGGGGTAGCACGCCTAGGAAACCAGGCCAGCACAGCCGCGGGACAGAGAAAGGGCACACAGCAAGAGCGCTTCCATGCTGGGATCAGCGAAGGCAGGGGCATTGTGGACACACAAAAAAAGAAAAGGAAATACTGAGGAATGGTACAAGTAACAGAACAAAGAGATTATGGCAAACAGTTGCTCTTCAGCACCAACAAATGCAATCCAAGCCTACAAACCAGCAGGGCTTCCTCTGACTTCAAGGCAACTAGAGCTCCTTGGGGGTAAATACCTGCACGTGAAGAGCTTCCATGAAATAAAGAAGAGCAACATCTTTTTTTTTTTGTAGGTGAAATACCTACATATGCATAATATATTTCAGGAAAAAGCAGCCATGCAGCCTAGGAGCATTTAAAATGAACACGGTGCTGGGAAAAGGGATGCTTTAGCTCTAAGCCCCAGTCCTAACCAACCTTGTCCTTACAGGATCTACAGCTCTCCCATCCTTTGGGATGCCCACAACCTGCTTTTTGCTCAGCAAGGCTGCTTGTGTAAAGAAGTACTGCCAAGTTAGCCTACGAGGTCATCAATTTACCCAGCTTATCACAGGGTTTCTTTAAGGTTCAGATTCTTCAAGTGATGAAGTTGCCAAGGAGAAAGGCCACATTGTACTGAAAATTGCCATCATTTTACAATGATTTGTATCCCTCAAATGCCATCATTTTACACTGGTGACTTAATTTACTTCATTCTGAAAACTGCAAATCTGAGACTATTTTAGCACATTTGGAGAAATAACTAGAGTAAAGCAGCAAGGGCCAGCAGGAATGGAAATTGTCTGTCCTTTGAATAAACCCTAGTGACAGAAGCCGAATGCATAGAAGGCATTTAATGCTGCTCTTCAGTGCAGCCTGGACACAGGAAAGGCAACTTTCAGTTTTCCAACGGGCTTTGTGCCACCAGAGATAGGGTGGGAGTGGGAGTGAGAAATGGAGCTGAGCTAACTAATGAGTCCGGGCTATCCGCTGTTTTTGGCTGAAGAGCTGTTGCTTAGTTAAATATAGCAGTTATCCTGGCAGCGCAGAGATGAACACCTCATGAAATGAATTAGTGACATTCCTACGGTTTGATTTCTCATGATCTGTAAAATTTTAAAACTGATCCTAATTCCCAGATCCTAGTTTCTTGTGCCAGATTCACCAGACAGGAAAATATTAATCTGCTGGGATTTTTCAAGGAATTTTATACATTTAGAGATGCTGAGAATATGTTCCTCCAGAATCAAACAATAGCTGTACTGCTCCCCTCCTCGCCCTCAAACACGTTTTTAACCTCTGCAAGTCTACAGTGCCTGTACCACTCAGTCTCCAATGGCTTTTGAAGGACAGGAGTGGAGGTAAAGCTAATCCAGTTCTTTCCAAAAACCCACCCATGCACAAATGCCATTTTCGCCTGCTGCCTCCTCTCTTGAGCCCAACAAGAGCCTTCCCGTTTTGCTCGTTCCTTGTGCTCAAACCAGTGTTGGAAAAACATTGTGCAGAACAGGAGCACTGCAACTTTATTGGGACTCCACATGAGTCCAGCCTGGGACTTGGTGTCACTGTTTTGGCTGCCACCACCCTGGGCTCGCCTCACCCCGGGGAGGAATGGACCGTGCGGCGGAAGGGTGCAGCTCAGCATGGCAGCAGCTCTGCAGCCCAGCACCTCAGGGCACGAGGGACAGGGTGGATGCGATACAACGTGCTGAGTACCCGAGGGACAGTCTGAGCTCCTGTTTCTGTACTCAGAACCTGCTTCAGAAAGCGTGAAAAGCCAGTGGCTAAGCCTCTGTGGCTGTGGCAATCTCTTCTATCCTGTGGCTACCCTGGACCCCAAATACACTAGTCTGATTCACCTGCATCACACAAAAAGGGGAAAAAAATAATTATAATAAATAGAGGAGAAACTGCTGTCTAGACTCCTGCAAGGAGAGAACATCCAATACAACTAAGTGACCCTCTAACGTTTGTGCAACTGGGAGGAGGCATAAAGTGTGTAATGTCAAGGTTCGCAAAGCTTGCTCAGCCTGTGGTTATTTTCCAGGAAGAGCAGCTCTGAACAGGCTGTGTCAACAAAGCTATCCCAAATCCTTATGTCTGCCCTTAAAATTGCCATGAAAAACAAGTCAAAGAAGGTACAGCGATTAGTACCCACTAAAGATCCTCAGATCTCTCCAAAACTTGATTGTACCTTCTTTTTATACCCAAGGTGATACTTAAATGCTGCTGTCCCTGTAATACTGGGAATTGATACAGAGCAGTGGTCGGGTTGACTTTTGAGTCAAACATGCCCATCTGACAATAAAACAAAAAACTAGCTAAAGGTTAATCCTGATAACAACACTTTGCCTCCTCAAGGCAGACATGATGTTATAAATGTAAAATTTCCAAGTTTTGTGGGGTGTGGGGGATTCCTTAAAACTGACGCATCCCTTCCCTTGGGCATTGTCAAATCTCACACTGAACTGGGAAGCCAGCACTACTCTTCCTATACTAGACAGACTCAAAAGAGAGAAGATTCTGCTGGAAACTTCTATCTTAAGCTCTGCCAAGAGAAGTGTGTTTTCTCAACAAGAAATGACACTCTGTATTTGCTTTGCTCCAGACAAGTAAACAAATTAACAAATTATTTCACATTTTGGACATGACACCAGTCACAGCTTTGGTAATGAAACTCCTTTGCACTTGAGAGATTTTAGTTTGAGAAGCCCCATGAAATGCATAATAACCAAATACTCAGGAGCCTGTAGAGGGAATTTGGTGCAACAAATACCTGGAGCAAAGATTATAATTGGTTTCCCCTCCACAGAGCCAACATGACTGAAGACTGCCCACTTGATTGTGCTCCTTTCCTCAGGTGAGTCAGAGATTCAACTCAAAGTTACTTGCTTGACAGAAAACACAGGAAGAAAGAAAGAAATAAAGAAAAAAAAAAGCCTGAATTTGGAGTCTGGATGGGCCAGGCCTGGTGGCAGATGTGGGGGGCTGTGGCATTTTTTGCCCTCTGACTTTGCTGAGAGCCTGCAGTCAGGACCTCTTTCTGAGCAAGTCCAATTACACTTAACCACAGAGCCATGGTGCCCCATCTGTGACCTCTTCTAGATCTGGAAGGACCCACCCTCGCACTGAAAGACAGTTAATTGCATCTCTGTGATAATTCAGCCTGAAGACTGCTAGTAAGTGGAGGCTATCAATTGTGTTGAAGTATGACTGCTGCTTTTTGTGTTCCAGATTAGTATCCACCAAGGATTTCCTAATGCTGTTGGACTGTAGCCCACATACGCAGAGACAATCTGAAGTGTTAAATGAGACGCTTGAATGGAACTGCAGCTCTTGCCACGGCCAGTGCGGATTATTTCCACTGAGGAAACCGCCTCCTTTCTTAATTGCAGGGGGGTGTTTTACTCGCTCATTTTACGGCCAGTGTCTGCATTGCACTCGGAGATAGCTCTAAACTCACCAATGTAGAGTGAGAATGAAAAAGTTTCCAAGGTTGCAAAGAGCACATAAGTAAATAAAAACTTGTTTAAGAAGCCAAGTGTAATGTGTTACATTACACCAATCCTAGACCAGGAGCTTACAACTGAATACACAGAGAACTTTAAAGTCACTACCAGCTTCTTAGGATGAAAATTGTGCTGAAACGATAATTATTGTTTTGCTTTCCCAAAGAACATTTTTATTTTGGAGAAATATTAACCCTTTCGCCTCAAAATGGAAGCAACCTGGACACTGAAAAACTTCAATCAGTTCAACTCTGAAAGTGTACCATGGCTCTTCTGCTCATCTGCACAGATGTCACATTTCTCTAGCCCACAGACAGAGCTGTTACTGAACATGTGCATGATTTTGTACTCATCCTATTCTCTGTCACCTAAATAGATTTTGTTATTACCCCCAAATAAAACACCAGAATTTTATCCAAGGAAACCAAATAAGGCAATCAACAGAAAACACCACTTAGTTGTCACCTTAGTCACTGCTGAAGACAGTCATGCCTGGGCAGGGTTCCTTTCAGTAAATACACCTTCCTGCCTGTCAACAATGCCTGTCAGTCAGTATTAGCTGACTTGGAAAACCAAGGTCACTTCTGACACACTGATATTATGAACCTTTGAATAGGGTCAGACTGGTAAAATAAAACACCTGTTTTCCAAAGGGTGAAGATCTACAGCTGATGCCAGCCTGCACTCAGTTTCCCTGTCCTTTCAGAAGTCCTGGCTGGAGGAGATTTTCAGCCCAACCCTGCAGACCTTTTCAGAGTGCTCCAGCACTGCTGGCAAGCATCTCCACCCTACGGCTGCAACACCAGCCACCCCTTCTTTCCTCTGTGGGTGACCCTGGGGGATGCCTCGCTCACAAACACCACCCTGGAGCGGGACTCGAGATCCCAGGGCTGTGTCTGCAGCTCTGAGGTCCAGCATCCCTCTAAGCCTCTAGTCTGCTATCTATGCAGGGCTGAGTTTTGGAGGGAAGTGTGATGTCACTAGCTTTTTTGCTTCAGAGCTGACTTTCAATTGACCTTGCCACAGCAGGTAAATGAAAGCCTCTGAACTATCGGACTCATGCAGTCACAAAGAGGGGAGAAGCTTTATAAACTCATTCTTTAAGCCAACACTTGAGAGCAGCTGTACAGCGATGCTCATAATCCTTCTAACTGCAGCATTTCTCCAGAAAAAAAAGCAGAGGGAAAGAGGCAAAGGTTTCCAGACTGACAGGATGGGACAGTGTGTGCGGGAGTGATTCTTCAAATGACCTTCCCAAAAGAACAGCCGTTTTTAAGAATCAGTCCCCTTTCTCACCCTGCCTGACATGGGGTGGGATTCCCACTCCCTCCCCTTGCAGTCACCCCAGTGAAAACCCTCCCTGAGCATTCTGGTGAGAGCATTCACTCTCCAGGCAGTGGGGTCCCTTCTGTGAAAACACACCAGGCAGATGGAACCCAGGCTCTGCTG
Source organism: Megaceryle torquata (assembly GCA_024611175.1). Classification (NCBI taxonomy): domain Eukaryota; kingdom Metazoa; phylum Chordata; class Aves; order Coraciiformes; family Cerylidae; genus Megaceryle; species Megaceryle torquata. Next base: position 5,696 of record JANIJG010004650.1, on the reverse strand, counting down.
AGGGCTGTGGCCAGGATTTCAGCCTCCACCTGACCATGAGCATCCCCATCCTTTACCTCCTTGGCCTCTGAATGCCGTGAGATGGCCTGTGACAGGCACCAGCACCAGTGTATATTAAAACCTGTTTCACCTAAAGAACCAGTGGCTCCATTTGTAGCGTACGTCAAGTGTTAAGAGATTTGTTTCACAGCCCACAGCTCCCAACCACGTCAGTTCAACATATTTTCCTAGGAGGACGTACATCATTTGTAAGGCTACCTTCTCATTCTCCACTAGCAATAGTTCCCACGGTTCTTGTTTCCCTGACCTTTTAGCAGCTGCCTTGGCAAAGGATTACAAGCAGGAAGGGTAAATAATGGGATGTACTTAATTTGAAGATGCCAAAGTCCAAGCCTCCTTGCAGCCAGGTTATAACTCGCCGCATCATCGAACGTTCCCTAGATCTGTGCTGCTACAACACAGATACCAATTACTTTGTCAATTTTGAGCTTAACACTGAGGAAAGCAGGCAGGTAAAATCACTAATAACATGATTCATAACATGATACATTCTCTTGGTGAAGCTGTGGCTGCTTGGCATCTTTATTTAGTGTTCCACTCATTAGCCAATACCCATAAACAGAGGTATTTTATTTTTAATGGTGCTCCCTATTAAAATTCCCTTATAAAATTCTACAGTTTTCTCCAGTAACAGTCCCTAGTGCTTTGTTTTACAGAAGTGTTAGGATAGTGCTCTGGGAAATTATTCAGCAGAATTGGAGTACAGGAGTTGTTAACCTGTGGCTCTGGATCAGCAAAGTGATAAATATAACCTAACGTTATTTAATTAAAAGAACAGTAAACTTGCAGGCATATGTGCTTCTTCAGACAACCCTCTGCAAATACACCCAGACAGGGACTCTGGAGATGGGGCATGGAAAAAGGTATCAGAACCAGAGAACCAAGTAGAAATAGTCACGTTATTGGTTATTCTGGCAGGGGAAAGAATGTTTCCTTCAATAAAAAGCAAAAGATTTTGTTCTCTTTTCTATGTAGTAAACAGTAGATTTTTATAGGTGCTTTCAGCCTGCTCTGGAGCTGAGTGAAATAGCTTGTCAAACAAACCCAAGAAAGTCCCAACCTGGCTGTGAGGTTGCATCAATTAATGTCCTGTGACCTTGTCCCTGGCTAAGCACAAGAAACTGTACGAGATACAGACTTGGTGGCTCTTTGGAGAGCATCAGAAACACTTCCCAAAAGGCACTGCCTGTGTCCTCACAAAGCCCCTTTTCCTCCTGTTACAACTCCTCGGCAGGAGCCCCACCTCCAGCTGGTGGCTGCCTCCTGACAGAGCTGCACAGGGATTACAGCTCCCAGCAGCCACCAAGCACTGTTTAAACGGGGTTTAAACAGAGAAGGAGAGAGAGAAAGCACATGTATGTGCACAGCACATGCATCTCATCAAGAATGGACACCAAATCAAGTTCTGTTTCACTTACCAGTATTTGGAGAAAAAGAAGTGTAGAGTTTACAGTCACAGACCATTAATGTGAAAGTCTAACGCAAAGAAAGAAGGGCCTAAAATTTCAGAACAGGCTTCCACTGATCCACCAAGGAGTGGAAAGTAATAATAAAAAATGTTGTAAAACATTTAAAGGTGGTATCCAAGGAGTTTCCAGTAAAAGGATGAGCTCCTTGGGTCTCAGGGCACTGAAAAGCGTCTTGTTCCCCAGCCTGCACCAGGCTTGGTGCGCTGGCGTCAGCTCCTGCATGCCGGGGTAAGACTCATTAATGGGTCAGAATCTTAGCAGATGCAATAAATAGGTTCCCACATACACTTCTCTAAAATCTTGGCAAAGATATAATGGCGATTATTGCAGTTTGTGTCTAAAAACCTCTGCCACCATCAAGGATCTTCCGGCTCTAGCTGTGCTGCAAACCGGGACTGTAAGAAATTTTCCTGCACAAAATGTTCCTAACTGAAGGCCACACTGCACATGACTGAAGCAGCTAAGAACTGCTACTATCAAACACAAACACGAGCTAATTTACCCCACTTCTGCTGCACTGAAGCATTTCACACTCTTGTCAGTGGGTTGTTTCCTTTCCCCAGCCCCAGGTCACATGCATGTGCCCTCAGCACGTGAAATGGAGCACAAATGGAGAGAGACACGGGGCAGTGGAGAAGACAACGGCCAACAACAGTGGTCATCAGGACACACAAGAAGCCACATCACTAGCATAGTGATTTTTGAGGGCTACAAAGGAGTTTTCAGGGGGACCTGAGGGTACAAAAAGAGGAATCTGCTCTTTTTGCAGCAGCGATCAGTGGGATGCTTTGTAGAGGGGGCAAAAAACAAAGCCACAAAACAGAGTTCTTGTAAGCGCCCCCTCCCCAAAGCACCACCTTGTGAGGCAAAATAAAAATTAAGTTGGAAGATGTGAACAAACCAAACCAAACCAATATCTGGGACATGAGAAAATTATTTTGTCAGCATACCTGAAAGTTAGTTTTGGAGGGAGCTGTCTCTATATCTGCACCCCAGGCCACATGCGAGGCCACTTATCAACATGATAGTCAATGCCATCAGTTTAGTTCAGGTCCACCAGAGCTCTGCCAGGCTCAGGACCCCATGTATTCTTTATTTTGAAGAAGAAGCCTAAACTTGCATGTGAACCGTACTCGATGTGACACAAAGGCAACATGGGGAGAGTCTATCAAAACTGGGTATTAGTCCTTTCCACAGTACTAGGCTTAACTGTACAAGTGTTTCTGGAAATATTTAATAGCTCAAAAGTATGCAAAAGAAAGAAAGAAAAAACTGCAGGCACTGGAAAGGTTTTGATTGTTTTGTTTGTTTTGTTTTTTAATAATAATTTTTATATTGCCTAAACCCCTAAAGTCAGTGTCTAGACTCTGTCTGCAGGCTTCCCAAAAATCACTGCTTGTCAACACCCTTTCCACAGAAATGAGCCTGTTTACCTCCACCAGGCATTGTCAAGCCACCTCTTCCCATCGCACTTGTTTGAACTACAGTTTGAATTGGTGTCCTTACAGAAAAGTCTAACCCTCCTTCCCTCCTTATCCAGGAATCTCTCTAATATCTAAAGCCCATGTCAAAATAATTTATAGCAGCAGAATGCCTTTCTTCAAAGCATATCAATACAGAGATTGCTGTACATGGTTAGATGGTGCTTATATGAGGTCAAGATTTGGCCAGTTGATAGTAATGAATGACAGGGAAACTCAAAAAGTTCTAACTGCCTATTCATTTCACTTTCAACCCTGATCCAAAATGAGCACTTGCCTGTAGAGGAGCTTGATGTAAAGTTCCTTCCTCTGCCTCAAATTCAGGACTCTGGGAAGAGACACACAGGTGTGACAGCTTTGCTGGAGTGCACCAGGGTCCTGAACTCTCTTTGAAAGGCCACCCAGGATCCCTGAGAAAGCCTTCAGATCACCCAGTGTCTGAGATACAAAGTCTTGTGAAGAAGTTTTGCTCGTTGGCAACTGCAAACAGCATCAAGCTGAGTTTTGGTTGTTAAGAAAGACACTGGAAGACCTGAGGGACAACCCAAGTTCTTCAGGCTTTACAGAAAACAAAGCAGTCAGTAACAAGAGGCAGGTTGACACACAAGCGAAGGACACGTTCACACCTGATGCATTCAGCTCTTTCTGTCTCTTGCTGACATTCACCCACATGTGAGGATGAGTTATTGATGACACTCCTCTGAGTGCTGCACATACCCCGATCCTCAGCAAACCCACAGCAAGTACATCGACAGCCACGTGCCCATGCACACAGACGGCTTCTCCCACAAGTTTCCCCCAGCAACCATGGCCCTGACAGCAGCTTCCTTGGGAAGCAAATCACCAGCTGAAGTAGCTGCTGGATGCAGATGTTTGCATCTGGCACGTTCTCAGGTAGAGCAAGCTCTGCTACAAGGGTACCAAAGAGAACTGTTCCGTGCATTATTCTCGAGGAGGAAATCCTTCACAAAGCCATATTTAAGGACTTAACTCCATCCAGCAGTTAAGCCCAAATAGAACTAATTGTGGTCATTAATACTGTAAGGCGAAACTAAGAATACTTCTGGCGAGCTCTCCATCACACAAACTGCCCATCATCCATCACCAGCTCCTTCTGGATGCTCCTCAAGCACGCCTTAAGTCCAGAGTGTAGCAAATCTACGCTGCCGTGAGCAACGCACCTTCCCGTGTTTCTGTTTTCACTCCCGTGTCCACCTTCCTGGCATTCAGTATGCCACACAGCTATGGAATCGTGGGAGAGGTGGGTGGCTCACCTTTAGGGCTAGTCAGATTCTAATCATGCCAACTTTTTGTTTACAGTCCCTGGGCTGTCTGACTCTTTTGGGATTCACTTCATCAGTCAAGACTCATTTTAGTCTTTATTTTAAGCCTAGAAGCTGTCCAGAAGGCATCTAACAAATATGTGAAAAACAGAGATAGTATCAATAAGCACCTTGGGGAGGAGACAGAAAGAAAGGTCAGGAAAAACACCTAAACCCTACCTTGGATACTCATCTGCAAGCCCTTTTGGCCAGCTATGGGCAGGATAAAAGACTGTGGTAACCTTATAGGATTAGCACTACAGAAGAATTGTTTAGAGTGAGGAGCGATGTCACAACATGTGATCCGTGGTGACACTGCGGTATAAGAGGAGGCCCCAGCAGGCTTTGTTTCCTAGCTATGAAAACAGGGCACTGGGCAAACTTGGCCCAATTACCCACCTGAGTTCTCCCTAGAACCTCACATTTCCTCTGTTTCTAATTCCACCTTTATAACCCACTTTTTAATCTCCCACAACACATGGAAACAGAAATGAGGATCAAGAGGGAAGTGCTGCCAAAGATTAGAGGTTTGGAAATTTACAGCTGTTATCTAAGGGAAAACTATAGTGGGAGCCAAGTGCTTTAGTCAGAAGTCTTTGTTATTGTAAAGAACCTTTAATATATGTTTTTGCTTTCTAATTCAGAGGGTGGAAGTGTAGTATTGTATGGGTCAAACAGAAGAAAAAATAAAACCAAAAGCAATTCAACTCCTAGTCGCCCAATCTGGAAATTTGCAGAAGAAGGTCTGCGTGGCACTAAGGCAGTAACAGCTGTAGGGAACTGTAAACATGGACTTGTCACAGATTACTGTAAGAAAACAGGCAGGCCTCCTATTTTAAAACACATTTCTTTGTTTTTGTTACTGTTAATCCACCTTTCCCCTTACAGCCATTCAATACAAAGCGGTACCAGTTCAGCAGTCGGGAGGAAGGAAAAAAATATAATAAAATAAAGGAGTGTTTTCAAAAGTTACAGAACAGCGTTCCAAAAAGAAAATCTGGTTTAAAAACTCATTTCTGTTCAGCAGTGCAGCAGTCTGTTTTGAATTTCAATGGCTATCTGTAGCGCTGAGGTTTCGGTGTCATTGCAGACAGAAAAAGCCATCGAGGTGCAGCGCTGCCTTACCCCTGTCCCAGCCACAGCCCAGCAGATAAAGTCTGAAGTCACAAGTCAGCTGAGAGCTCTACCAAGACTATTAAATTGCACTGGCAAAGCTGGAAGGAAGAAATTTAAATGAGGCCAGGTTAGATGTTTCAAAGGGCTGAGTGACTGATCCTGTTTTATGTTATGCCAGACAATGCTAATAGTTTAAACACTAGCTCTGTCAAGTGAGAAATAGATGTGTTATCGTCTGTGAATTATTA
>JANIJG010004648.1:0-13918 GCA_024611175.1 Megaceryle torquata | reverse complement strand
CATTGTTAAAACAAATATACGGCTACAACTAGATGCTGCAAAGTTCACATAGGGGCAGGGAAATGGGGGGGGGGGGGGGGGGGGGCAGAGGCACTAAACAACAAGTATAAGCAATGTGTCATCTGTAGCATGACTCCCCTCCCCCTCTACCCCCCAGCAAACAAACATTCTGTTAACAATAGGTCTTAGTCAAACAGAATCAACTGGAAAAAGACCATCAGGAAAAAATACAGGACAAATAGGTATGCTACCACCCAACAGACTGATGCTTCAAACTTTCTTTTTAATCTAATGCTCAGATAAAATCTTGTAGAACTTTTCAGCTGAAGATATTTACATTATGACAGCTCAGATCTAGTTACAGTAATTTGAATATATAGGTATCCTTGTTACCACCCAACAGAAGACTATTTGCAAAATTAAACAGAAACTGACAGGATCTGAAAATATGCTGTGTTTCTGTATGTTATACTATACCATAGGAGCAAATACTCCAAAGAAGGTTTGGTTTTTTTCCTTTTTTTTTACCCCTTATTTTTAGTCCCTCCTGAAAAATTCACATGCAAAAACCATGATAAAGAAATGTCTATTCCTTACCCTTTTTGGTAATGAATTTGAGTATTCATTAATGGAGCCATATGATCTCTAGTAACTACAACAGAAAGACATCAGGCCAGGTGCAGGGAATGAAGACAGGACTGGAAATCACATAATCTTTGAATTAATCAGAGTCATCTGAAAAGCAAACAGTAACATGATGAGCAGCACCAGATTTTTTTACAGTTGAAAAGTCTCCACATCTCCACAGCAATGGAACAAGTGAATTGAAAACTGCTACCAAGCCATGTAACAAGTGGTAAATTTGGCAATAAAACTGAACTTTTCTCCCAGTGTAGATTTTATCAACTAACCTTCTCAGGAGAAATGGCACTAACAGAAACACAAGGCTGTAATTGCTATCTGTGAAAATAACAAAGTTCCCCAAGGTGATATCCTGACATGACTCTCATGGTTATGAGGTGAAACACTTAAGCAAGTTAAAAGAGTTGCATGAAAAAAAAATTGCATGAAGGTACTTATTTATTTTATAACAACCATCTATTTGCATTATTTCCTAGGATGTAAATGACAACTAAATGCACCAGAATTTCAAAGATCTACTACAAACTGGAAAAAAGAGAAACATTTATTTCCTTACACTCCACCCCTACTTGTCTCATCACTATATAATCCATCAAGGTAAATTAATACCCTGGATACACCACAGCAGTCATAATTCTCAAACCACAGAAGCAGACTTTCACAAATAGTGTTAGCTTTAGTCCTGGCTATAAAATGAATATGAATTCAATCTTGAGCAGTTTATTTGTAGTGCACACTATCAGCAATGAATGAGTTTTTCTTGTCTAATCCCCAATTTCTAATGTAGAAGGAATGGGATATTAGATTGCAAAGGTGACTGAGTTCCAGGGAAAGAGAGGACACATTTGAGAGTTCATTTCTAACTTAATATGGAAATGTAATGTAAAGAGATTTTTTTAAGTGAGGAAAACAAGCTGTACTCTATTTAATAATTAAATTTTTTTTAAGACAGAAAAGCAAGCTTTTTTTTTTTTTCTAATATCACAAGTTAATTTAGAATCAATTTCCCAAAGAACTTCAGAGTTTTTATTCCCCATAAAAATATTGTGTGCTTGAATTTGACATACTAGTTCAACTACACTAAGCTGCAGAATCAAGAATAAAACTGCTATGGCCCCTTAAGAAAATTTTAGTCTTCAAGTAAAAAAGAGAAATGGGACAAACTTAGAGACCAAAGGAGAAAAAAAAGCTGAGGCAAGCCAAGCAAAGCTGGCAAAGCAGTCCAAGAGGGGAGAGGAGCCTGGGAGCTCCCAGAGAGAGAGAGCTCCTCCAGATCCCTCAGCTTTATATCGAATATGACGTATCTGGGCTGGAATACCTTGTTGGTCAGTTTGGGATCAACTGCCCTGTCCACTCCTCCCTGCAGGTGCAGCCTGTCACCTGCACCCCCCAACATGGTGCACAAGATCGAGCAATGGCCTTGGTCTGCACACCACTCCTTGGTAGTAACTCTAACCATGGGGTGCTATCACTGCCAGCAGCAGCCACTGCCTGGGAAAACAGGCTGCTGACTTCAGAAGGTGCAGTGAGTTAGAAGTACTGAGCTGAAAAGTAAAATCACTGAACAGAACAAGTTCTGTTCTCACCCAAACCAAGACAAATATATAAAGTTAATAGGAAAATACAAATACAGTCATAAAAATAGTAACAATCTAATACAGGAGTGCATATTACTTTTCATAACACATTTCTAACTATAGGTTACGTGAATATGATACTTAAAGGATTCATTTGAAGCCTTAGACAGTTGGAGCTTTCTGGTATCAAGTACAGTTTAAAAGACCTGAGGTATCACATTAGACTGAAAGGCAAAATACATTTGCAATATTGTACTTGAATAATAGCTAACAAAAAATAAAAGTTTTATTTCATCATGTAATCTAAGACTTATGTAAGGATGTAAATTCCTCTGGGTTCTCTCTTATTTCTTTGGTGAGTCAAGTCTGATTCTGTAATCCCAGAATATCTCCTGATAAAGAAAGACACTGAAGGAATTTGCACTTCTAAAAACCCATTGTTATGCTTTCTTACCATTGTGAAATGCAAATCAGGAACACTTTACAGCTTTTATAATGCTTACTAAATTTAAACTAAACTAGTGAAGGAATCTGGACTTGCAAAAGGCACCTTTATTATTATTATTCTGCATAATTAGCAGTTAACAATGATGTACTATATTAATCACATTTATTACACAGGTGCTTTCAGATGAGATTGAAGTCCCATTATGCAAACAAGCTTTGCAAAGAGTTTACAAACTACATAACACAAGGTGACGAAAGAGACATTACACATGACAATGTTAGAACACCAATTATCATGTTAGCTCATGTTTATTCATTCTCTGAAGCTACTTCAAAAATATAGTGAAATACTTCAGAGACAAGGTCCATAAAAAGTCGGTGGGGCAGGATATACTGGGGAAAAAAAGAAAAATAGAAGAGAAAAGTAACACAACAGAAAGATACACAGATAGGCACAAAGCTGAGGTCAACATTGAGTGCAAATGAAATATAAATAAATAAATAACCAACCACATGTCAGCTCCTAAGCAAGGCTAAACAACTGCCTGGAAAAGTGCAAACTGGTCCTATTAGAAGCAATACTATCAACCTACCAGCAGCAACAACGGGGCCCAGGAATTGCTCAATTTACTTGCACAGTTCCCTGAATGTCCATAGATCTGAGATTTAGCAATTTACCTTCATTTCACTCATTTCTTTCTTTGGGTTTCACCCTGGCCACAGAGCAGTGAGGGGGGGGGAAGACATAACCTTTATCATAATTTCCCATTACATAAAGTACTTTGCACCTTCTGGATCCCCACCTTCTGGCACAAGTTCACTGCTACTGTCTTATCTAATAGCTTCTCTTCTGTTTCCTGCTATTTATACAACAGTGAAAGAGGAACCATAACAAACTTGTTGAACTTAACATAGCTCTGCTGTGTATTCTCCACAGGGTAACAACTTCCTTTAGGGCACACCCACCAGGTCCTCCATGGGCTGCTGGTGGATATTTGCTCCACCATTAACCTCCATGGGCTGCAGGGGGACAATCTGTATCACCATGGGCTGCAGGGGAATCCCTACTCTGGCACCTCCCCCCCCCTCTCTTGCTTGGGTGTCTTTAGGACTGTTTCACATTTTTGTGACTCCTCTTTCCCATGACTGCTGTGCAGCAATTTTTCCCCTTCTTAAATATGGTATCACAGAGGCACCACCAACGACACTGATGGGTTTAACACCGGCCAATGGCAGGTCCTTTCTGGAGCTGACTGGAACCTGCTCTCTTGTGTATGAGGACATCTCCTGGTATCTTCTCACAGAAGCTATCCCTGCAACAGCCCCCACTACCAAGACCTGGCAACGTTCACGTGACATGAACCCAATACATAACCACAGTAATAACTTACTACAAAAAGGCAGGATGTCATGAAAATTACACTGCTTAACAGCCAGCAATCAGAGAAGAGAGAAGAGAGAAGAGAGGAGAAGAGAGAAGAGAGAGAAGAGAGAGAAGAGAGAGAGAGAAGAGAGAGAGAGAAGAGAGAGAAGAGAAGAGAGAGAAGAGAAGAGAGAGAAGAGAAGAGAGAGAAGAGAAGAGAGAGAAGAGAAGAGAGAGAAGAGAGAGAAGAGAGAGAAGAGAGAGAAGAGAGAGAAGAGAGAGAAGAGAGAGAAGAGAGAGAAGAGAAACCCCCAAACAAAAAACACACCAAAAAAACAAAAAAAAAACAAACAAAAAAAAAAAACCACACAAAAACAAACAAACAAACAAGACATTACTGGAAATGGCATTTGAGACTTTATGAAGGGACATACTTTAAAGTGAATTATAAGTTGACAGTCATGTGCAAGTTTCATCAGCTCTCTCAGTCAAAGCATCTCTGATGCTTGTCGAAACATCTGCATTTTACATTAATTTTTTTTTTTCTCTCAGTTTAGAGCTGTCTTCTTACTAACCCCTAGAAATACATAGATATCTGAACCTGATGAGGAAATAAATAACTTCCATTTGCAGTCTAGGATGAGGAGTGACACAAGTTTACAGAGGTAAGCACACATGCTTTGAAATATGTCGGTGATCAGTGGGCTCCATCTTCCTAGAGTGTGTAAATATAGCAGTTAAATGGCACAGAACCTGGGTTTTGGCCTTTTTTCCCCCCTTCTTTTTTCATGCTAAGAGCCAGGCATATGTGGTCTTTACTTCAACTGTGATTAACATTTCACATCAGAAGGGAAATACAACATCCTAGCAGAAACTGCAGTTAAATTAAAATATAAAGATCAACAGATGACATCACGTCAGCTAGGTATTACAACAATAACAAAATAACCTGCAAAAATTGCCTGTATCACAGTTTCCATCTCTTCCATCTGTAATATTGGTCATAGTACTTGTGTGAGAAAAAAGCTGCTTTCTGCAACTCATTAGCATAGGAAATCTCTCTGAGCACATGAGTGAGTGTATGTATCTCATCTCACCTAATTAAAGTACAAGAAAACTTTCTGCATATATTTTCTCATAATAGTAGAAGAATGATTCAGGACACAGGCACCATCTTTATAGTGTGAGTTTATATGTGTTCATTTTATACTTACACTTAAATGAAAGAATAAACATAAACCAGAGAAAAGTGGGAAACACAATTCAACTAAATTCTGTTGCTGGTAGCCAAAAATTCTGTATTTGACTATAGCCGAAACCTGAATATCTTTAACTCACCATTTCAGTGTTAGATCTTGTAGAGGTTTAGAGTTTGCTAAGAGCTGCTCACTTCTTTCTGCAACCTGACACCAGACCTCATAGCCAATATGAGATGGAGGGCAGGCAGAAGACTACTTAATCTTTAACAGAGCTGGATCCAGCACACCTTCTCAGCAGACGCATCATTAACACAGAAAAGGCTTCAGTTACCAATAGTTGAGAATACTCTTCTTTACATCATGTAGATATATGAACTTTTAATTCACCTTTTTGATAACAAATCAGCAATCGTAGCTTTTATTCAAGGGTAAAGGAGAGAATGAGGTCCAGCTGGTAAATTTTCTTCAAGAGAAAAAGAAAAAAGTAGATGTAGGGTGTATCTAAAATTAACAATTGTATGTTTCACCAAAGAAATTAACACTTTTTTTCCCCACTTATTTTTATATGGCATTATGATCCCTTTAATATGATGCCTTAAATAAATAAAATGTGAAGGACATAAATGCTTGAGAAAGCCTTAAATAAAGTAGCTTATGAACTGCAGACAATTTTATCACAGTGCTGTTGACTCCCATGAGGAAAAAGTAGACAAATTACCATTTTAGACTATGTAGCTACTTCTTATATAATAACCAAATTTAGAACCATTATTTTCATCCACAGATTAAACAAAATATTGTGTTGAATCTGCATATATTGATCAGTGATGAGCTAGAGATTACTTGATAGTATACAAAAGAAAGTACCATATGTAAAAATAAACAGAGTAAAACTGTAAAATTTTAGTGAAATTTTCACCAATATGATAGTTACAAATTCTGAAAAAAAAACCCCAGTCTAGTCAATAAGAAACTATGACAGAAGTCTTGCATGAAAGCAAAATGTCACCTGTAACATTGTATCATTCAGCACAACTCTCTATCTTCTAATTCTGGTGCCCTACCTGTAAAGGTGAAGTAGTTAGAGAATTCATACTTTCAAACAAAACAAAACAAAGGATAGGTTCTATTTCAAATGAAAAAAGAAATTAAAATGACCAGTTGCATGACAACAATAGAAAACCCTGCTGAAAATTCATCTTTGAAAGTAGATTCAGCAGCAAGTGAGGTCATTCTCAAAACTATGTTGGCTTCAGTATCAAGGATTTATTTCAATGAAGTTCCTGGCAAATGATCCAAGAAACTAGTAACAAAAGGCATTATACTGAGATGTAAATACAGTAACACAACACTGCAGCCTCAGAGGATTCAATGATGAACAAAACAAAACTGCAATGTTTAGCAGCAGCAAACTCAGCAAGTCAGCCCAGAAAGCAAATTTGTTTTGAAGGAAAAAAATAAGCTTAGAAATAAACCAGCAGAAATAGAATACAACATACTTCATAAAATGCAGTCAATAAACACATCTATCCAGAGAATACGAGCTCATTCAACCAGAAGAGAACGTCATGCCAACAAATTTAGGGATATATGGTAAATCTGAAAAACAACAGAAAACTGAAGGGAAAAATCCAGCCAAAATCAAATCAAATTAAAAAATACCCAACCTCCCAATTAAGTAAATAGGATCAAAGTCTTTGAGGAAGAAAGGGAGTATGCAAATATTTCTCCTAAACATAAAAACACTTTTGGAAAATAATGAACTGATTTACAGTTACCTACCACAAAAATGGAAAAATGAAGTAACAGGAACACATATACCAGTACAGATTTTTCATTTCAGAATTTTGTGAGTGCCCCAGTTTTTCCCTTTGGTTTAAAAAAAAACCCCAAAAAACAAAAAACCCCTCACATTTAAAATGTCAGGATTTTTTACTTTTAAGTACTGCCATGTGCACTTAGAATACTCTATAAATGGGCAGATGGGGTCTAACACTAATTTACTGATAAATTATACTGTTGTTAGAATAAAATCAAATTCAAGTATTTGCAATTGTTATTACTACTACTATTTGTATTACATTAGTATTGCACATCAATCATAATTCATAGCTGATAAAACAGTATTTTACTGCACTATTTACAAATGACATTTATTCACTTTCAGTAGTGTGAACTGAGCACCACCTGCTTGTCCTCTTCATCAGTTTGAAACAAGCTGATCACAAGCCATCAGTGCACCCTCACAGCAAAGGCGAGGACTCATCTGGAATGCTGAGTCCAGTTGTGGACTCCTCAGCACAAAAGAGACATGAACATACTGGAGTGGGTCCAGTAAAGGGTCAGCACAGAGATGACAGGTCTTTGAGTACCTGTCTTAGGAGGAGAGGATGAGGGCCAGGACTGTTCAGCCTAGAGAAGGAAAGGCTTAGGGAATCTTATCGATGTGTATGAATACCTCATACGAGGGAGTAAAGAAGTGGCAAACAGAATCTTCTTGGCAGTTCTCAGTGATAAGACAAAAGGCACATCTCTGATGTTTTCTAGAATTATTTTCTCTTGACCATTTTGATTAAGAGCAAGATTTATTGGATTAGCATAAAGATGAGTTCGGAACTTGATGAGTTATTTGCTGAGCACTGAGTATTTTACCACATAAAACATTAACAGGAGATCCCAGTCTTAATTACAGGTCTTCTAGACTAGCTAACTCAAGTTTGAAGTGTCATCTAACTGCATTTTATAGTCACAAGTCTTCTCTATGGATGGAAGCTGGGTTAAGTAAAAGTTAAATTATGTGTCTAGCCAACAATGCAGCAAGGATCTGAAGATGACACTCATTTCTGAAATGAACACTCTTCAGGGTATAAGAAGCTTTCATTATATTTAAGTGATTCTTATAGAAAATACTGAAACATCTTCAGGTGTACCAAAGTACCACAGTATTGAGGAATAGGCTAGAACAGAATATTTCAATTGAAACGGACCTACAGTGATCACCAAGTCCAATTGCCTGACCAATTCAGGGCTGACCAGAAGTTAAAACATGTTATTAAGGGCATTGTCCCCATGCCCCTTAAACACTATCAGGCTTGGAGCATTGACCACCTCTCTCTCTAGGAAGCCAGTTCCAGTGTTTGACCATCCTCTCAGTAAATAAATGGTCCCTAACGTCCAGTTGAAACCTCCTCTGGTACAGATTTGAATCATTCCCATGCATCCTATCACTGGATGCCCAAGAGAAGAGATCAGCACTTCCCTCTCCCCTTTCCACCCTCACAAAGTTGTAGAGAGCAATGCAGTTGCCCCTGAGCCTCCTTTTCTCACTACAAGACCAAAGTCTTCAGCTGCTCCTCACAGGACATACCTTTCAGTCATTTTATCAGCTTTGTTGCTCCCCTCTGGACACATTTAAGGATCTTCACATCGTTCTTAACTTGTGGGGCCCAGCACTGCACACAGTATTCAAGGTGAGGCCACACAAACACCAAATACAGCAGGATAATAATCTCTTTTGACTGGTTGATCATAGCGTGTTTGATGCAGCTCAGGATGTTGATTGCCCTTTTGGCTGCCAATAGCAATCTATTGTCAGAAATAAAGACTTGAGTGTGTGACATTAAACAATTATCCAGGCAGTGAAAGTCAGCTGTGAAAGCATCGGTGGTCAATATAGGCTTGGTGATAGTGGTATGCTATAGAGCTTCAAATACGTATTCCACAACTTTTCAAAAGACAGAATTTAAATTTATTCTGGGAAGTTTATGATCGTATTTTTACCACTGAAAACTATCACCAAAATTTGAGTACTACCACACTTTACAAAAAGAAGTGTATGAATGATCCTTTTATTATAAGATTTTAGAATAAATGTGCGTATTAAAATCAGATGAGTTTTAGATGAGTAGCTAGAACAATGTATTTGGAGATGAAGTTGAAAACACCCTATGCAAATCAATAAAACAGTTAGAATTTGTTAAGGTATACCAATAGCTATCAAGAATAAAGCTAAGAGTCTAGACAGTAGTGTTCAACTGAGAGAACCAAAAGTACTACAAGAAAAGACTTCACAAGAAAGGCAAAGAATGAAAGATTAAAAACTTCATAGGGTTTGGGAAAAGATTAAAAAACTTTTTAAAAGTGCATGATTTTTGAGCACCAGCACAACATAAAAAGAACAAATGAAGAGAGTAGCAACAGCTATCATGAGTTATGCCTAATGGTAAGAGACTACTCTGTATAGAATAAATCTTTGTAGGAGCAGTACAGAAGTAAAAACAGTCTTCCTGAAAATACAAGGACATATTTCCATTAAGCTAGGCCCCGGCCAATGTGTCAACACTGATAAGAATAATGATCAAAAATAATAGTGTAGGAAAAAACAAAAGAAAAAGATAAGTTAAAAAGGTAAATAAGCCAAGCTTAGTGAGTTCTGTTCACTTCTAGTGAGGAACCATGTAAGCTAAATGCATTAAGTACCAAAAAAACCATACTTTACCTCCTTTGAACTGGTGCAAATCACATTTGAGTTCTGTTATTCTTTCAAAAATGGGATTATTTTAAACACAGTCACATGACTTTGGAATTATTTTAATATACTTGGAAGTTGTATACTAATTAGAAGAACTGCTACTATTTGACATCGCTAGTAAGACTGTGTTCCAAAAAGGATATAGATTTTTACTCAAAATTTAAACTGATAAAATTAAAAAATAGAGATTGACCAGCTTTCATCTCAACCTTTTTTCCTGTATTAATTAGGAGAAAGCCAATGGCATCCTGGCCTGTATCAGAAATGGTGTCACCAGCAGGAGTAGAGAGGTGATCATGCCCCTGTACTCAGCACTCCTGAAACTGCACCTTGAGTATTGTATCCAGTTTGGGATACCACAGTGTAAGAGGGACACTGAGGTGCTGGAGCAGGTCCAGAGAAGGGCAACGAAGGTGGTGAGGGGTCTAGAAAATATGTCTTATGAAGAGCGGCTGAGGGAACTGGCGTAGTTTAATCTAGAGAAGAGGAGACTGAGAGTAGACCTTTTTGCTCTCTACAACTACCTATAAGGAGGTTGTAGCGAGGCTGGTGTTGGTCTCTTCTCCCAAGTTACAAATGGTGTTTAAAAACCAAATAGATGTAGCACTTGAGGCTATGGTCTAGTGGTTAGGGAGATATTGGGATGAAGGTTGGACTTGATGATCCTAGAGGTCTGTTCCAACTATAATAATACTATGTTTGTATGATTCTATAAATTAAATTCTAATTAACCAAGTCACTGATATTAAATGTTTGCATAACAAGTCCAGTGTTTATATTTCATGATATGATTGTTTTGAAAGTATGTAGTTTCATCATCACTTGAAGCATTAGTAGTTACATACCAGAACTGCACACATCTATAAAAACAAAAAAAACCAGCTGAGAACTTTAAGAAGCAAATTCCAGCAAAATGTGATACAAAGCTTTTATCAGCCAACTTTTCATTGGTTTGATATCTGCATCAGAACACATGACATATACCAAGATCTTTAAATTCATAACTAGACTGCCTTCACCATAAATGAGTTTGGTTTGGAAGTTGTCTGGTTTCAAGTAAAGCATTAATTATAAAGAAGGCACTGCATTTCTGCCTTATTAGAAACTGACAGGATTAATATAAGGTAAAGAATACATTTTTCAACTTCAGTTTTTACACTCAAGTAAAACAAAAAAAACCCAAAACTCAACAACAATAAAAAAAAGCCTGCTCCTTGTCTCCATTGGGCTCTTACAGATGTTTGGTTGTAGTGACAAAAGAAGTAATAATGGGATGAGGACAACTGGTCATCAGTTCACATGTCCAATCTGCTTTCTGGTAGAAGATCCATAGAAGAAATCAATAAACACAATGATGCAATTAGAGAATGAGTATTTTCATGTGCATACTATTTAGCTTAAATACCAATCATTTGCTTCAATTAATGAAGCAAACAGAATGAAGAGGCTTAATATCATAGCCAGAATTGAAAATTATAACTTTTAGGTAATGAGTTTGGGAAAAAAAAAATAAAATAGAGGTTTTTTCATAGGTTTTATGAACAAATATTTTGCAATTTAAATGAGCAAACTTTATTGATTTTGAGCTCTGACTCTTCTCATGTATTGTCTAATTATGTACAATAATTGCATTTTCAAATGAATGGAAGACATTATGACAAAATACATTCAAAAATATATAAAGTTAGACCCATGTTTAGCAGAAGTGGAATGAACATAACTAGCAAAGAGATACATCTTTTTAAGCCATAAGAAACAGAAATTCAAATTAGATGAAACAACACAATATATAACAGACTAAAAAAAATGTCCCTGATTAATAAAACAGTTATGATACTGCCCTTTAAGTAAGAGTTAAGAATGGAGTATGAATATCCACAATAAAAAAAAATTAAATTAATTAGAACTGCTTAAAGTTTTGGTCAGGCAAGTTATTTTTAGACAGTAAAATGGAAAACTCTAATTTCTGCCTAAACTTCAAAGCTTAACCCACAGTCAAGTAGAGTACCTTAATCCTTAACATTCTTAATAAAGATAAAAATACATGGATACTACTATAGGGATCTGAAGATTTTTAGATTTTTACTCTGAAATATTTAAGCATTTATATATAAAAAGTTAAAAGTGGTTTTCAGGAAGCTACTGTAAAATAAGTTTGCATGAGAACTAGCTATTGCCAACACATTGCTCATTTCCTAAGTTTTCAGGTATGTCAGAGAGTCTAGGAAATCTAGTGTCAAGATCGTTGTTTTGAGATTATGACAATTATAGCCACAGAATTTTAGAAAACTAGATCTAAAAAAGTACCTTTTAAATTTCCTGGTCTGTCCAAGATCATGTCATTTTTTTTAAGAACCTGAAGAAAATGCTATTCCACAGTTTACTTAATACATCTACTCTTAACGTTAAAAGCTTTTTCTGCTCAAGCAAAATGCATCATGCTTCATTGTCATCCAGACCCTGTGCTTTTCTTATAAAGACAACACAAAGAGCAATTACTTCCTATCTTCTTCCAGAATACTTCATGTAAAAAAATGTATCATCCTTTTTTTTTTTTTTTTCAGCATCTTTTCTTTAGACATCTTTAGTGACATTGGTCTCTCTCCTTGGATCAATATTTC
Source organism: Megaceryle torquata (assembly GCA_024611175.1). NCBI lineage: Eukaryota > Metazoa > Chordata > Aves > Coraciiformes > Cerylidae > Megaceryle > Megaceryle torquata. Next base: position 1,538 of record JANIJG010004648.1, on the reverse strand, counting down.
CAGAGTTTTGATTCTTGGGACTCTAATAGGTCCACATCTTTCTTGAGGTACCAGTGTCTTAAACTGGTCACAATATTGCAGGTAAACATTACTATTATAGAGTCTGGTGTAAGCCAATTTCTTACATCATACAAAATACACCTATTTATATAACAGAGAAGAACATTTGTCTAAAAAGCACAATTATTGCTACTTACTAGTGAATAAAATAAAATTTACAGATTACTTTACCTCTTTATTCTTTTCCAAAAATTGCATCTAGGCCAATTGTCTCGTCTTTTTACTTACATATTGGATTATTCCTATGTTTATGAAGAATGGTACATTTATCCCTATAATCCATCTAGCCAATGATCAATGATTCAATGTGTTTATCAGTATCTTCACCTGTGTCAACAATTTAGGCAGACTGTTTGTTATTCATCCAGAAAACATATAAACCATGAACATATAAAAAAAAAAAAAAAAAAAAAAAAGGAAAAAAAAGAAAAATAAAGAAAAGAAAAAAGAAAATAAAAGAAAAAAGTCAGACCAGACTCCTGCAGAATCACAGGTTGTTATATACTGCCAGTCTTCATTTTGACAGCAAATCAATCATTACTTCTCTGCTGGTACAGTTTTTCAACTGGTTGTGAATATACTTTGTAACACATTTTTCTAGACTATATTTCCCCTAACTGGTTCATGAGGAAAATCAAGACAGAGTATCAAGCAACTGAGTAGAAACATTCTGTATTTGCTGTCAGTTTTTAATCCATAAGCACTCCTCCTTCTCACAGAAGAAAATTAGGTTAATTTGTCACTGCCCAGTTTCCCCCTCCATTTCCATCACATACATACACACACACACAGTTTTAACATCATCCCTCCAGATGAACTTGCTTTGGCAGAACCTGGGGTCTTTTTGGTTCTGTTCATTTTTTTTATACTACATAGTGTAACAGGGGTTAGGTTTCTGTCTTGTACAAATCTACACCACCAATTGCTACTATTATTATACATAAGTACTACAGTTTCAGGCAGCATGCTGCTGTTGACTCAGAATGGAAAACTCTCTAAAGTCACCTGCAGTACATTATAAAGCAACACCTAAAAGCAATCAGAAATTTCAAATTACAAGCTTAGTGCTGGGAAGTAAATGTTTCTGTGAGCGCTGTGACAATAGTTACTGTAAAGGGAAAAAAATTCAATTCTCATATACTCTGAAAATTCTTCATCAAAAGGTGCTAATACTTTTCTAACATTTATTGCAAGGACTCAGTATGAAGCAAACTGTTAATCATCAACCTGTACAGCGAATTGGGTAAATGTTTACTCATCTGTTGTGGCTTTATTATCTTCTTTTTCTTCATAGTCTTCCTTTGCAAAGTACTTTTTCAGTGTCAAAAGCCATGGTTAGTCACAGTTCCTATAGGTTCAACAATGCTAGCTTTATCCCCAAACCTAAAAAAAAAATAAATAATAGTAATAAAAAAAAAAAATAAATCTGTTTATTAATCCATTCTTTCCAGAAAAAAATAATGACAAAAAGAACTCTT
>JANIJG010004647.1:0-21963 GCA_024611175.1 Megaceryle torquata | reverse complement strand
GACCTGTCCCCTCCCAGGCGGCAGCGTCACGACTCCCCAGACCTGTCCCCTCCCAGGCGGCAGCGTCACGACTCCCCAGACCTGTCCCCTCCCAGGCGGCAGCGTCACGACTCCCCCGATGTCCCTCCAAAGAGAGTCAGCTCAGCTCTGGTGCCGAAGGGCTGCAGACCCTCAGAGAAGTGTCCGTCAGGGGCGGTCCGGGGAGCGCAATCTCAGCTCCTGCCTGGCCTCTCTGACAAGTCCTCATCACGTCACAAGCGTCAGGCGACTCCAGATCTGTCCCCTCCACGGAAGAAGAGGTACGATTCCGACCCAGATTCACCACCACCTCACAGAAAGAGAGCTGGGTCCCCTGCGCTGAGAAAGCCAAGCAGAGCCAGAGGTGAGCACGTGTCGGAGTCTGTTCGGCCTGTCCCATGTTTCCCTGGGTGATGTTTGCATGCTCCTGGGAGGGAAGTGGCCTGGAATTGGTAGCCAGCAGCCGTGGGATGGTAGTGGGTAGGTTGCTGCTCTTGCCATAGCTGCTTTGTGGAATCCTGGGTTCTCCTCAGCTGGATTGGAACTGACTTTGGAGTCAGGTGGTTAAGGCTTCAACAAAAGGCAAGAAGATTTTAAGGCAGTACGTGTTCAGAAGAGAGAAAATCACTCATCACATGCTTTTCTCTACAGCTTCTCACCTCTTAAACCCTTGATTTTATTTTTTTTTTTCCTAGGGGTTATCATCACTTGCCACCACCTTTAGCCCTTTCCTGGGGCTAATTCTGGTATTTTTTTTTATTTATTTATTTATTTATTTTTAACTCGGTACATACCTTTTCTGCAGGTGCTTCTCCAGCCACAAAGAAGCCCCGGGCAGTGCCCTCTCCACAGAGGTGCTCGAGGCACAGCTCTGAGTCGCCGTCTTCGCGGCGGGGAGCCCGGGATGGCGCTGGCGTGGAGCGTGGGCTGGGCCCAGTGCGCAGCGAGTCCCCGCAGCGAGGTCCCCCCCACCGGCATCGGAGCAGATCTGCAGACTCTGATTTGTCTCCTCCACGACGGACTCTGCCGGGAAAGGGTCAGCGCAGGTCGAGGAGCCCCCTTGATCTCTCTCCTCATCGTCACCGCGACGCAAAGGGATCTCCGAAAAAGGTAAATGCTTGATCTTTCTGTTCAAGCTGTGGATCATACCTCATTGGTGGAAAACTGTAACCAGCCAGTGACTTACAACTTGTGGAGATGAAATTTCATGTAGCTCTGGATCTCTAAGCAGCTCTTGCCTGGTGAGAAACGTGACTTTTGTTGGCTTTGTAGGCGAACGCGATGCTCTCTGGGGTCAAAGCTGGCCTGGTGTCAGCTGATGTGCTGCGGAGGGAACAGCAGGAGCTCAGGAAGCATGAGAGGAGTAACAAGCACTTGGCAGGTAGGGGCATAAGGGCACCATGTGAGCATCAGCTCACTTCCTCCCCCTCTGCTTTTGCCACCTCGCTGTGCTGGGCCCCGGTGTCAGGGTGTTGTTGGGGAGCAGCACCTGGGCGTGCGCAGGGACTCCCCGCAGGGGGTCACGGAACCTCTGAAAGAAAAGATTGCTAAGTGGGGATTTCCAAGCAGTGACAGTGAAATCAGGGGGAGGGTGAGAGGCGTTTTCTCTGCCTGCAAGCCTGATGAAGTAGCCCCATACTTGGAGAGCTTGGGGAGTGAGCATGGCCATGGGGGGCGGCAGCTAAAAGCAAGAGCTGTCCTCCTGCCTGGCTTTGGATGAGAAGCTCTTTCAGAGGCTAGAGCAAGTGAAGGAACGTCCAAGTGAGTCAGTGAATTGCCTGGAGAGAGAGAGACAGGTTCCATATCACCTGACTTGACGCATCTGCCCTCCCCAGAGGAATCCCGACACTCTGAGACCGTCTTCCGAGACAAGTCAGGCCGCAGGAGGGACCTGGCCCAGGAGCAGCTGGAGCAGAGGCAGAAGGCGGAGGCCGAGGCCGAGAGGGACGAGCAGTATGCCCGCTGGGGGAAAGGGTAAGGCTCTGCAGAGCTCCCGCACGTGCCCTGGGCCTCACCTTGCAGCTTCGGACTCCTCCCTCCCTGCTTGATAGCCCTGTGTTGGTCCCAGCGGCCTTGGTGCCGTGTCACTTGGTTCTGAGCCTGGGGCCAGGCAAGCACGTGTTCCGCGTGTCTCGGGATCCCCCTCGCGTGTCCCCTGTGCTGCCGCGTGCCCGTCGGGAACGCGGTGCTGGATCCTGTGCCTGGGGCGAGGCTTTGGAGTAAGAGGTGGTGTCTGTTGTCAGGCTGGCGCAGGGCAGGCAACAGCAGCAGAACGTGGAAGATGCGATAAAGGAGATGCAGAAGCCGCTGGCCCGTTATATTGATGACCAGGACCTGGATCAGATGTTGCGAGAACAAGAGAGAGAAGGAGACCCCATGGCTGACTTCATCAAGAAACGGAAGGCCAAGGAGAACAAAGAAAAGAAAGGTTTGCCTGCTCAGTTACACACGAGGGTTTCAGACCCTGGCAGCTGCTGGTAGCGACAAACCCCGAGGCTGCCTCAGCGGCTTGGTGCCAAAGGACTCCTTGCCCCAAGTCCCCGTGGTAGTGGCGTTTGCCATCACCACTCTGTCACCAGCCACGGTTACTGATGTTCGTTATCCTGGAGAGCAGCTTCCCGTGGCTCGGGAGGCAGTTGGCTCCCGGTTCCTCAGGTGTTCTGAGGCGAGCCGAGCTGGCGGCGGGGCAGCCTGCGCACAGCGTGTGCGCCCCGCTGGCCTCGGGGGCTGCGCCCGAGGAGTCAGCGTTGCTCTTTCTGCTTGCAGAGAAGCCTCGGTACAACGGACCCGCACCTCCGCTCAACAGGTTTAACATATGGCCCGGGCATCGCTGGGACGGCGTGGACCGGTACGTGCTCTGAAGCAGCCAGGGGTTAGAACGATGTGGATACGGGAGCTTTGGCCGTAGAGAGATCAGAGTAGAGATGCTCAGTGGGGTGAGGTGGCTGGCACGGCGAGGCTGTGCTCAGTGATGAGGGGCTGACAGCTGCGTGCTTGTCCCGGACACAGGGGAGCGAGGCTGCTGCCACCATCAAGAACACCTTCCAAGACACCAACTGTTGCTAACCACAGATCCAGGGGGAAGCTGAGCAGGAGTAGTGGAAACCTCATAATGTGCCTAAAAAGTGTCATTGCTTCTGAAAAGCTGCTGCACAGCAACCCATGGTCTTCCCGGTGTCACTTCGTAGGTCCAATGGGTTCGAGCAGCAGCGCTTCGCCAGGATAGCCAACAAGAAGGCGGTTCAGGAGCTGGCCTACAAGTGGAGCGTGGAGGACATGTAGACAAGATGGAGAATGTCCCGAGCTGCGCTCCTGGGTTGACGCCACTGCAGTTTCCCCCCAGCCAGAGCCATGTGGAACAGCTCGCTCCGCCTGTTCTGCGGCACGTAGCACCCCAGGGACCGTCCTGCCCGAGGCAGGGCTCAATTGAGAGCTGCCAAAAGAGGTTTTGCCATCAGCCAGGGAGACGAGACCTGCTTTGGTGCTGTGGGGAGCAGTGCAGGCTGAGCATGGCACAGAGCTGGGGTGATATCTCTCTCTGGTGCTCCCTGTGAGGTGCTGCAGCCATGGGTTTCTGGTCCATTTACTTGTCTTCTAACAAACTGGACAAAACTCTGTCCTTACTGGTTCTGTGCCAAAAGTGTTGTCCTCTGAGGGTGGTTTGCCAGGTGTTCTAAATCTCAGGTTTTCTCCCTGGTGAAGCACTGAACGTGGGGTCCCTGGCAAGGTAGCATCATCTGTAGGTCAGTCTGTGCTGAGCTCAGCTCGGGGGGCTATTTCTTGTGGAAACAAAGATGGGGAGGCTGTTGAAAGGGCTTCCCCAGGCTCTTACCTGTACCAGTTTGATCCCTGGATCAAACTGGGTGTGGGGCTGTAGCCCAGGCAGAGCTTCCCTTCATCCCTGCTCGCCAGAAAGCCTCGTGGAAATAAATACCCTTGCCCTCGCTCCAGGGAGCTCAGCTGGAGCGCGGGCGGTGGTTTCTGCAGCGACGCCTTCCTGGCTGCAGCAGTCAGGGGCCCATCCTCACAACTGCTCTTTGATTCTCCAGCACGGGGCGGGCTGGGGGCAAGGAAGGTGAGGACAGATCTCTGAAGTGTGAGGCCCTTGAGACGACTTCCAGGGTGGTCACTCGCCACGTCGTGCTTCTGGCGGTCCTGAGGCCTGCGTGTACACCTGTAAATAACAGCTTTCTTTTTTTACTGGATCCTGTGTGCTGGTGGTTTGTCCGAGGCAGGGAAAGGAGGCTCGGTAGTTGTACAGAGGTCAAAGGGTGGGATGTCTGCTGTGGCCGTGCCCACGCTGCCGGGGTCGGGGTGTGCACCTCAGACACACAGAGGACAGTGGTTGCCTGGCCCTTGTGGCACCTGGGCTGGGAAGCTGCTCCTTCAAAAGGCAGGGAGGTTTGAGTGCTGCTATGGAGCCCAAAGGTGAAAATGGCATCGATTTGGGCCGTTTTGGAAGCTTTCAGTAGAGGTGCTGCTGTAGGGACCTCATATCGGTGTTACCAGCGTGCTTTCTACCGTCCAGCTATCGCTGGCTTGTCACCAGTAACTTTCTCCTCGAGCTGATCTGTGCCCAGCAGCAGCGGGGGCAGCTTGGACTCAGAGCACCACTTCCTGGTGCTCCACTCCCCCAGCCCTTCAGCATGCCTGGGGCTGCTGCATCCCGGTGCCCTTGGTCTGTCACCACTGCCTCCCTGTCCCGGCCCTGCCGTGTCAGAGCGGTGGGGTCGTGGCACGGGATCCGCTGGGATGAGGAGGGTGAGGGGAGAGGAAGCACGTGGCAGCGGGAAGCAGATCTCTTTAGCGTGTCCAGAAGGGCAGCAGCCCCAGCCTTGGCACTGGGCAGCATCTTTGATTAGCTTTAACCAAAAAAAAAACCCAACCAGGTATTAAAATCTTAATTCAATTTAAAACGCTGTCATTCACAGTCATGGCAAGCAGCGAGCAGAGTAATTATTATGCAAATGAGGCAGATAGAAAAATGATTAATAATTGCACAAATTAAAAATTATTGTAAACATCCTGTGACTAGTGATAAGTCCGGGAGGAGCGCGCGCGCAGGAGGAGGCATTGCTCAGCCAGCTCCTGCATCCTGATTTTCTCATTAGCGGGATTTAATTAGCGAACGATGCGAAGGAGCTGGGCAGTGTCTGGGGGGGAAGGTCGGGGTGCGGCGGGGCGCAGGCCGGTGCCCGTTCTGGGACAAGGGCAGAGAGGTGCCACCCAGACATGGCCAGCACTGGGCTTGAGCTCTGGGGCCAGCTCCTGGCTTTAAACTCTGGGATGTTGCCGAGGAGCTGGTTTAGAGGTGGTTTTTCCCCCTTTCTGGGGGACACGCACTGCCAGGATGGCCGTGCTCCTGCCGCCGTCTGTCTGTCCTTCCCAGAGCCAGGCTGGCACCGAGTCCTGGCAGGCAGGCCTGGGCTTCACCTCCAGCAACCCCAAAAGGGGCACTCGCCCGCGACTGGCAGGGCTTGTTCCCTCCAGCAATTAACGAGCTGATTTGTCTGGCAGTTTGCTGCTAATTGCACAACATTATTCCCCCCCCATTCAACTGTTTTACTTCTATACTTTTGACAGTGAGCACGATAATAATAATAATGGGCTTACAGTGGCTAATAGGCTTACGTGGTGCGTTACTCGTGTCAAGGACAAGCAATTAAGCTTGGCCTTGCACATCGTAATTAGATTGTTGTCGGTGAGCTCACGGGTAATGTGTTTAGTGAAGATTAAGAGCCTAATTCCTGGGGCATGACCCCAGCTGCCCCCCAGGACCCCTGCCTGTGGGTGGTGGGGGCTCGGCTGATGCTGAAGGGTCCCCAGACTCAGCCTGTGTAGGGGGTGGACGTGGCTCCTCCCGGCTCCCTCCCTCCTGGCTGGTGTTTGCAGTAGCTCCAGTGAGTGACATGTTCTGGTCCCGGTTTCCCGCTGCGCTCTCCTATTATTTTTTGTAATTAACAAGAGCCCAGGATCTGTCATTTCGGTTTTTCTCTCCCTGGCAGTGGCTCCAAGTGGCAGGTGCTCGGCGCAGAGCCTGAAGGCTGCCTGAGTCGTCCCGGGCTCTTGGCGGGGGGACGGGGTTGTGCCAGGGGCCCCCGTTTCAGTCTGGGGGGGAAAAACGCTTTTCCTGGCGGCTCCCTCCCGCAGCGGGGCCGGGAGGAGAACTCCTGAGGCTGACAGGTTAGTGATTGTCTATGCAGATGTGCACCTTCCCTAATTATTCCATAATTAGGGACATGCAGAGATAAAAATTACTAATAATATTTACTCTAGACTCTTTTTTTCTTCTTTTTTTTTAAATAACCCCTCTCTCTCTCATACTCATTCGCCAAGTCTTGGTGGAAATAACTTTGCAGATCCCAGTTAATGAATATTTGTAAATGCAAGAACATTCGGCGCCGGAATATCCAGAGGGCATCCTCTCTCTGCCTTGTAATTTTTTCACAAGATATTTAATATTTATGGTTCCACAGCCTCGTGAATAAAGAGCCACCCGCAAACCCCCAGGAGCTCAGGGGCTGGGGATATTTATGGTGCTTCCTCTTTTCCTTTTCAATTACCAAGACACCTCACATAATTAAGTGCTAATAACCTTGTTAATCTAAAATTGATACTCTTTCTCCTGGCCATCTCTTAATAGAATTAAAAACAGATTAATAATCAAGGGTAGGAGCCACGGCGCGCAATTGAGGAGGAGGAGGCTGCGCTCCGGTCCCTCGCCGGCGGCCGGGCGGGCGCTGCCGGGGTCGGGGCCACCCCGCCGGGGAGCGGCGCTTCCCCCGCGCTCTGAAGGCCGCTTACATTTTGAAGACAAACAGCCGTGTAACACCATCTCCTAATGAAACTGTTTTATGTTAATTAATTATGTATCAAGGCTCATTTTCATGCGCGGCCCAGCACCGCTTCCCCTCCGTCGAGCCTTTGATCTGTCAAAGGCTAAACGGGAGATAAATAATCAAATTAAAAAGCAGCCTGGATGGAAATAAACACGTTTGAGATGCGTTATGGGGCCCTTAGAGGCAGGCACCGAGGAATCGGGCTCCAGGGTCGGGCGCCGCTCCCTGCCCACGTGGGGCGTGGGAAGGTTCCTGTGCTTTGGGTTCCCCGTGGTTCCCCCCAGTCCTGCTGCCACCCCTGGGGACGGCACCTTCTCCCTGCGCAGAGAGGGGTCTCGGGGGCAGCCTGGTGAGCCCTGCCTGCCAGAGAATGTTCACTCATCCTCTCCAGGGGAAGGAGGCTGGAGGGGACTTGATCTGCACAATACTGATGGAAAATTCAAATTCTGCAGCCTTTGTTTCTTCCAGGCGATGAAAGGTCCTGCGGCAGCTCTGGGCCACAACTGGCCCGTGCCCAGGGCAGTTGGGGTGCCAGCAGTGGACATGGACCTGGACCTGGGATAATTTAACACCATCTCTAACAATTTGTTACACCTAAGCGGAGGCAGATGTGCATCCATATTCATTTTGGAGGAACTTCAGAAGTTCTAACCTCAGCTATGCCAGCCCAACACCACAGCCCTCCAGCCTGGGCTCCTGTTCAAGCGGAGGAGAGAGGTGAGGACTGGGACAAGGACTTGTCCTCCTCAGCTGCCTGGTGCCCTGGGCTTTGGGGCTGGGGATGGCAGGGCTGCCAGGAGCAATGGTCCTATCCAGACTGTGAGGCTCTGCTTCATCCCCTCCCCACTGCCTACGCGCTTCAGGCCCCAGCCTTGGCTCCCAGGCTGTCATCCCACAGCGGTGTGAAGCCCTTGGCTGCTCTGGGGAACACCAGCAGCGGGGCAGGACCCTCTGCCCACCTCGCCTGCAGCGCTGGAAACTGGGTTGCTCTCACAGTACCCACCCCAGAGCAGAAACTCCAAGCTCTAGTTGGGGAATGCTTTACAGCCAGAGTAAAGCGGTGCTGCTCTTGCCTGCCTTTAATTACCAGCTAATAGATTTCTTCTCTAAGGGTTTAGTACAGCGTGGGATGCTGAGTGCTGCGGGTACCTGGGGCTTTGCCCACCCACCATCTCTGTGGTGCCAGCCCATCAGGTGGTGGGTGCAGGGGCTCCCACTCTGCTCTGCCTCCAGGGGACCCCTCCTTGATCAGGTCATCAGCTGGGGGCTGTGGGGAGCCTTGGGGAGCCGGTGCTGGCAGAAGGGACCCCCGCTGCAGGGGGGATTAGAGGCTCTTGGTTGCTGCTGCACTGTCCTTGTCCTGATGAGGGGACATGGAGCAGAGCAGGTCACCCCTGGCTGTGGTCCCCATGTGCCTGGTGGGGTGGCCAGGAGTGTTGTGCCTGCAGCTTAGCCTGTTAGGTGCTTAGGAGGGAGTTGATTGCACTGCGATGGCTCCTCTGTGGTGTTTTGATGGTGATGCTGTGTCTTGTCTCCAGGTGTACTCAAGTGTGCTGCAGCCCCAGCTCCTCTGTGAGCAGAGCCGGGCTAGCGCTGTGCTGGGATGTTGGCCACATCCAACCCTGTTCAAGTGCTGTGCCGTGAGCCTGGAGAAGAGCTTCAACCTGGGCAGGGGACACAGGGACGCCGCATCCCTTCCTCAGCTGGTGCCGCTCCAGCGCCACGGGTGAGCATTTGCGAGCTGCTCTGGGGCCACGGTTGGGCAGCGAGGAGGAGGGAGGCAGCCATGAGCCTGGTAGCAGCCTTGGGTGGCCCTGGCCTGGGCTCCTGCTCCTGTTGGTGTTGGCGTGAGCTGACATGCCAGGGCGCCTTGGCCAAGCCAGCCCCGGGGACGGTGCGGAGAGGGACCGGGCAGCCCTGGGAGACCTGAGTTCGCGTGCCAGCGCCCGCCAAGCCGCCCTCTCACCCCGCTGCTGGGAGGCAAAGGCGAGAGCAGCGCAATCAAAGGGAGCGCGCCGAGAGCGTCGTCCCCTCCAGTCTCGCTCCGGGCCCTGCCTTTGGGCTTCTGACGGCTTTGCTCCAGCCCTGTCGGTTCTCATTAATCCGCACATCAAAGCCAGAGCTGCCAGACATCCTGGAGAGATCCTGCCAGCGTCGTGGGCAGGGGAGGCAGAGGGCTGGGGAGGCTTGGAGCTGGGCTGCTCGGGGCACAGCATCTGCCGGCAGTGCCAGCACAGCCCCTGGGGCAGGGGATCCAGCCCTGCAGCTCTTGCACCCGAAGCTGGCAAGGAGCTGTCCAGTGGAGCTGTGAAGAGGAGGTGCCAGATGTCCCCTGGGCCGGGGGAGGTGCCAGATGCCCCCTGGGCTGGGCGATGCCTTTTTGCAGCTCGACCTCCCACGTGGTGCACGTGTGCAAGCAGGAGAAAAGGGATTTTTGTGAGGAAGCACAAGGAGGAGCAGGTTCTCCTGCACATGGGAGAGTTCTGTTTGCCACACCGAGGTCCTCTCTGCTCCACTGTCACTGTGAGACTGGGTTTCCCTGCCTAGCTCCGTTGCAGCTCAGCATCCCTCCAGCGAGCTAATCAGGTCAATGCATTTTTAACACAGCATAGGAAATCTTTATATTTTTTGTCAGACTCATTCTTCTCCCTGGTCTCTCTGTAGGGGGCTGAATTATTTAATGCTGCATATCAAGCAGAGATGCTTTCCCTTCGCCGGGCTGCTGACGGTGCACGTTAGGGCTGGGAGATTGGCAGATAGCTGCTCTCTGAGGTGGGTGGAAGGGGAACCTGTCCTACTGAGCAAATTGCCCACAGCCACATTTACAGAGCGCTCAGGTCCCACTTCCACACATCTAAGTAGAGTGAAGGGGTGACCACCTAGCACCCCCACCCAGCTGCTACCAGCGCTCAGCCCTGGCCAAGCCCCCGGCTCCGTGTCTCTGGGGGTGTCGAGAACATCTGCTGAAGTTTGGGTGCTTGTCTCCATCCCAAGCAAGGGCTGGATGGGCAGAGTAGGAGAGTCTGGTGGAGCTGCCACCCTTCCCCAGCTGCTCCCCGGCTTGTGCCGTGGGGGGGTGGGCAGTGCCCACTGCAGCGGGCAGGGGTGGCCCGGCGTTAGGTAACGGTGAGCATGTGTCGGTGAGGGGCGGGTTGCGTGCGGCGATCGCCCCACGCCAGGTGAATAAGCACAAAGGCTTGGTTTGCGTATCGGGGGTTTATCTTTTCCATTAATGGCTTTCTAAATTGGTGGCAGTGGAGCAAAAAAACCCAATCTGAACTCGGAGCATGCATGATTACTATTGTAATAACCTTGGCTAATAAGAATATGATGTGGTGTTAGGCTGGGAAAGAAAACACATTTCTCATTAGCTTTTTGATTAATTACTTCACATAATTTCCTAGGGGGACACGCCTGGGACTGATTGCCTTTGCTTTTGACGCGTGCAAGTGGTTTACCTTAACTTAATAATTTTCTGGTGACATTTTAATGGCAGTCCTCAATTAATCTCCGGTCGGCCAGAGGCAGGGCCACCTCACCTGGGCGGAGGGCAGGCCCTCACCCTCCCCTCGCTCTATGGTGGCACGTCCCCTTTGCCCACCCTTCTGCAGAGTCAGGGGGCGAGCGGCCCTCTGGGTGATGCTGCCCAGCTGAGGCACGGGGATGGCACAGGGCTGGAGCATCTCACGGTGCAGAGCCCCTGGTTCTCCCTCTCCCAGCCCTTCCCCAGTGATGCTGGGCCACCAACCCTTTGAAATCCCAGCAAGGGCTGTAGCTGCGCAGCCACGTCCTCGCCTGGCGAGCGCTGCCAGGGCTCCAGCTGTTAGAAGGCATATGTTTACATGGCTTGGAAGCGACCAATTTCCTTCCTTGCATCGGAATATAAATATTTTACAGGAGCTAAAATATTCAAAGATCATTTGATGTTGCCACATGGAGCGGCATCAAATGAGGGTGGGAAGGAGGGGGAAACAAAAGGAGAGAGGAGCAAGCAGAGACTCATTAGTTTCCCTTGCTCAAAAGGGGATTGCGCTGCACATTTCTGCATCATGAAATTACCCAGAACATTGATCTTCGCTTTTGGTTTGGCGAGCAGGTGCTTGGCTCGTGCCACTGCAGCAACCCCCCCAGGGCCCTGTCCTGTGTGGCTGCGGGTGGGAATGGTCCCAGTCCCAGTGGCCTGTCCCACACCTGGGACATGCATCCAGTGCGCTGTGGTGTGGAGGGAAGGGAGGTCAGGGAGGCAGCAGACCTCTTTTAAAAGCAGTGCTTTGTGAGGGGCAAGGCTGGAGACCGGCAGCAGCTCCCCCCTGGGTGGCCTTGCAGCAGAGCCCGCGTTCCTGAGGCAGCCGTCCCCTTCCTGGGGCTTGTCCTGGAGCTGCGTTGGTGATGCTGTGCCCGTGCCACAGCTGCAGGACCGAGGGACCCGAGCGGGTGCATGACAGGTCCCCAGGGGTTCCCTTTCACCCTTGGCAGCAGCTGCTGCCTCCACCCACACAGGCATAGCCCTGCGGGCAGCCCAGGGCACCAGGAGTAGCCCAAAAGGGGCTGCCAGAGGAGAGCGGGGGACACAAGGTCCCTGCAGACCCAGCGTGGCTCTGTGTGCTGGGGCGGGCAGGGCCGGGCAGCACCCCGCAGCATGCTGGCCCCCTGCCAGGAGGGTAAGTGCTGGAGATATGTCTCCATCCAAACACATGGAGCAAAGCCCCCACTTTCATCCATTCAACATCATCTCGGGGATTAATAAGTTGCAGGTGAATCACAGCCCTAAATTAGTAATATTTTTTCCTTGTGAGTTGAGAAATCATTTGACAAACCCCCTTGGCATCATCCCGAGGTCCTGGGCTTTGCTGGTTTGGGTTGGGCCAACTCTCGCCCAACCCCCCGTGTCTTTGTGCCTTGTGCCACAGTCCTGTCCCTGTTGCATCCGTTGTCCTCGCTCGGCACTGGCTCAAAGCAGGGTTAGGCAGCGGGGGGGTCGGGGCTGTTGGCTATTTATATTTATTGCCTGGCCCAAACGAGCGTCAGAGATACTAATTAATGGGCGAGGAGCTTCATTTCTAAACCCCCAGCTGCCAGGAGGGAAATCTGGCCCCTTTGGTGGGCACAAGTGCTCGTGACTGCCCTGGCTGGCTACCTGCAACTGGGAACAAGCACTTGGTGTGGGGAGCAGGTACTGGTGGGTGGGTAGAGGGCGTGAGCCACATCCTCTCGGCAATGGCCACCCACCCAGGCAGGGCTTGTCTCAGTGACACTGCTGCTCTCTCGGGATGGTCAGGGAGTTCATCGTTGCCACAGGCACTGCCTGCTCAGCAGCCCTGCAGTGCCCACTCCCACAGCTTCACCATTCCCGGGGCTCTGCTCAGGGCTGGCCATGGGCTCCAGGTGAGGGGAGCAACCACCCTGGGTCAGCCGCCGCCCTCAACCCAGCGGAGCAGGCGCGGGGACCTGGCCGGGTGCAGCTCGGAGCGGGGGCACCCAGTGGGGGGTGGCACTCAGGGCCAAGGGGGTTTTCTTCTTTGGTTTCTTGTAATTGTGATTCTTCTTCTCTCTCTTCTGGCCAGGACTGGGCAAGTTGATGAATTATCCCAATATATATTCTGTCTGGAAAGAAAACACATATCATATATATCTTTGACAAGTTATTATTCTTCCTTATCAGAATATGCGCTCATCCAGCCACACCATAACTCACCCTCCACATCACTCCTGGAACCAGACAGGAGGACCGAGGTGGCTCCTCCTTGCCACTCCTGCAGCCCCAGCACAGCCCTGGCACAGGGTCCCCCATGGCTGGGGTGCTGAGCAGCGGCCGGGCAGGGTGGCCACGTGCTGCTGCCACCTGCCAGCTGGGGAGGGGGCCTAGGAGGAGGCGAGAGCATCACGTCGAGCTAATTCGGCGCCTGCCTCACCTCCAGCTGATTGCTGCAAATTAAATTTCACGCCAATGAGCTGGAGGAGCCGGCGTGCGACGCGGCGAGGGGGGAAGAGGCTGGATGGTGGAGGAAATCTGCGGTGAGCCGTTGCCGGCCCAGCTCTCTGGGCACATCTGGTGCCTGGGCGTGGCTGCGTGTTTCCTGACACCCCGAGCCAGGCTCCATCCACCTGCCCGTGTCCTGAGTGCCTCTGCAGCAGGCCACAGGTGCTGCCAGGTCCCCCTGTGCCCCCGTCCTGCCATGGGCAGGGTGCTGTGGTGCAGGGTCGCAGGAAACAGGTGCACAGATGGGAGAGAAAACACTTTGTGGGGTTTTTTGGTGGTTTTTTTTTTTTTTGTTTGGTTGGTTTGGTTTCAATGTTTTTGTTTGTTTTGGGGTCTTTTTTTCTATGGGTAATGACAGCCCTGGACTTTGAAATGAGGCCCAGGGGGACCAGCTCTGCTCAGGCCTTGGGAGCGAGGAGAGACGTGTGCTGCAGCACAGAGATGCTTGCGAGGGGGGAGGCTCCCCAAAGGTGCTGGGGTCATTGCCTTGCCGTGGTTGGGCCAGGCCTGCCCCATGGGTGCGTGAGCAGCAGGAGTGCTCCCTGTCCCTGCCGTGGTGCCTCCAGTCTTTACCTTGTTAAGGTGATGCCGTTCCAGCTGTCGCTCTGAGACGTGCTCTAATAGGGCTCTTCTAACAAAAGTTGCTAAGCAGCTGGGACGTGATTTACTAACAGAGTCTGAATGTGCTGTAACGGAGATGGAAGTTAATTTAGCGATGCGGAGATAAGCGTATGGAGTAGAGCATCCCCGGGCCTTGAAAGGCGAGGAGGAGCTGCTGGGATGAGGCACTGGGCGATGCTTTATGGAAGGTGTTAAAGCTGTTTAGTCCTGACACCTCCTTCCCGACGCTGGGCTGCGGGAGATGGAGCACTGCCTCATTTCCTATTAGATGCCGTATCTTTCCCAGTGCTCTCGTGAGCATCGCTCTGCTTTCGCAGACACCTCAGCCTGGAATCTGGGGAGAAAAATCCCAATCCCCCCCCAACCTCCAGCCCGCCTGAATCCAGGACAGAGGAGGCGCTGGGAGCGGGAGGGAAGCGCACGCGGCTCTGCCCCTGTTTGCTTTTGTTGATTCTTTTCTGCAGCAGCTGCACATCCATATTTATCGAGGGGAAGAGAAGAAAAATGGACAGTAATCCCAGGAAAGCAAAACATCTTGTAATTATCCGGCAAGCACGGCTGGCGTGCGCTGGCTCCCGAGAGCACGGGCTGACCAGGAGTGCTGCTCCGATTTCCCTGCTCTGGGTCACTGGGGAGGGCAGACAGGAGAGAGTGGATGTTAAACATGCTCTGAACATGGCAGGGAGAAAAGAAGCTGGCAGACGATTGTCTCTGCTGCCGAGAGGAGTGGAGGAGGGAGCCGTGAAGAGGAGCAGGGAGCGGAGCTACGGGCCCCACCATGGAAACCAGCGTGGGGCCAGCAGGCAGGAGCAGGTTATCGCTGCAGAGCCCAGGGAACGATGCCCCTGTGCCCTGGCACAAGACCCCCTGGGGGCACGACACAATGCTGGGGTGGCAGAGAGGGAGCAAAAGAGAATAACATCAAAACCTCCCAGCAGGCAGCACTTGGAGCAGCAGGGAAGAGCAGGCGCGGCAGGTGCTGGGAGGAAGGTGCACAGGGCTGCTCTCCCGCTCTTTGCCAGCTGGTGATGGTGCTCCCGGCACTGGTGCAAGGGGGGCCCAGCACTGGCAAGTGTGTGGGAATGGTACGAGGTCTGCCTGCACCCCTGGGGTCCCCCAAGGGCAGGGGATGGGACCCACGGCCCTGCCTGAGCGAGTGGCTCCTCTCCACTTTTAGTCAGGGAGGGAGGCAGCGTTTGCAGGCAGCAAAACGTGAGCTCTTCAAGATGCTGATAAGATTCTTGACCGAGGGCAGGAGCACGAGATGAAGAGGCGCGTGCGTGTGTTCCTGCTCCTTTATTTTCTTCTCCTCTAGCTATCTCTGGCGCAGCCTTGTAAGAAGAAAAGCCTGTGGGCATCTGTGCTTTGCTTCTGCCTTCCCCAGGGGGCCATCAATATGCAGGGCCCGTTACCTGGGTAAAGGCCCTGCGCTGCCTCGGTGCCGTGAAGGTTACAGCAGGATCCCGTTCCTTTCTCCAGCAGAGCGGGCGGCAGTGGGGACTCTCGAGTGGGATGTGGTGCTGAGTGGGAAGATGGGGATGGGTTCCACCGCACATCCCTGCTTCCCGCCAGCTCCTGGCACTGGGACGAAGACAAATATTTGGACGATGGCAGAGCCTGCCTTGGGCGGCGGTTCCGTTGGAGCCGGCAGCCTTTTGGAGGGTGAGATTAATTTGGAGGAATTTACTGGTGGAGCTGGATAGAGCAGTTTGCTTATTTCACACTTGTGTGGCCACCTGCTATGAACTGTTTGTTCAGTTTCAAATTCTTTAATTAAAATCAACATAAAACAGATTGAAAACATCCCAAGAAGGGGATGCTTGATTTGCTGGAGGATATTGCGGCAGACAAGCCAAAGCGCTTACAAGGCGCCGTACCATCGGGAAGCGCCCGCGGGCGGGCTCAGTCACCAGCCCGGTGCCGAGGGCAGCGTGCCCCAGGGTGCCTCGGCTCCTCGCCCCTCAGCACCAGGGCTGGGTTCCAGTGAGCTTTAGCTCCTTCTTTTGGATGCCTTTCCAGAACAGCTGTCCCGGCAGGGCACAGCGGTGCCCAGCGCGGGCGGGTGCAGGCGCAGTGCAGCGTCTCAGCCCTTTGCGGAGCTGATTAGAGGCCTCCTCCAACAAACATCAAAGCTTCAATTAACAGGGGCTGCTTGCGACCCTCTTGCAGAATCCAGATAAGAATAGAAATTTCCCTTGGAAAATGGATTTGTGTTGAGCTGCGTGTGCCGGGCGGTAAATGACCTGCTCCGTACAGCGCCGGAGAGGGGCCGGGGACAATTAGGGTGCTCATTGGGAACCGGTTATCTGAAGGAAACAGGCGCGCTGCTATTTAGCTGTCTAATATCCCAGCGGGAGGGGAAGCAGAATTAAAAACCATCTCTTTTCAGAGCCATTTGAATCTGAAGGAGGATTCTTCCTTTATGCTGCGGCTTTTCATCTGAAGGGGCTTCTTCCTCTCTCCTCATCCCTTATTTGCGTGTGGCCGCCTGCGACCGAGAAGGACGGAGAGGGGAAGGAGAGCTGGGGGTTGAGGAAGGCTGGAGGTGTGGGGAAGGCTGGCCAGGTCCCCACGCTGACATGGAGCTCCTCCACCGGGCAGCATCTCGGTGGAGGATGCAGGGATGCTCGGAGCGAGCCAGCCACCCTCTTTGCGCCTTCCTCGCGGCACCGGCATCTCCCACTCCGGTGCAGGTGAAACAACAACAGCCGTGCAGTGCAGAAAGTTAATATGGAGCCAGGAGAGTGTTTTAATAAGTGGAAAGGTTAAAAAAACCCTCTCTCAGGCTGCGCGTGGGTTCCTGCCAGCTCGAGCTCCTGCGAGCCTGGGAGACCCAGAGTACCATGACTGTATTGATTCAATTATTCTCTACAATGTAATGCTCTGCATTTGTGTGATAGCAACAAACAGAGTTGAAAGACGTACAAAAATAAATGATCTGAAAGTTAATATGGCTGAATGAGCAGCTCTGAATAAGAGGAGAGCACGCTTTGGTTTTGCATTGTAAAATCAATAGCGTGCAGAACAATGTCCTAACTTCCTCCAGGGACCCGGAGAGGACCCGCCTGAATCGATCACTATGCAAATTAATTGAATTCATGAAACCCACATTGCTGGGTAATTGATGCTTCTTATAATTACCTCCGAGTTATGAGCTTTTAGAGGATTTCATTGATTCCTGCTCAGAGAGAGGGTGAGGGCAGGTTCCTGGCACCACTGACTCGGTGTAGAAGATGGACACACCACCAGGGGCTTCTCATGAGCCTTGAAGGCATTTTAGGAGCCCAAACGCTGCCTTGCAAAAAGGCAGGGAAGGGGCCCTGGGTGTCAGCCCTGCCCAGCCCCGGTGGCCACTATAAAAGCAGAGTGGAGGCACAGGGGGCGAGGGGGAGGTTCGGTGGGGATGCAGCCAGCGCCAAGCAGCCCCTGGCCCCCAGAGCCCCTTGGGAAAGCACCTTCCCCCCTCCTCGGGGGCAGGGGGTGGCGGGTGCCAGTGGCGGGCGCGGGTGCCGCAGTGCACGTGGCAGGGCTGGCCCTGCCGGGTGCCGGTGCTGTGCCTGGCTGGCGAGTCGCGGCAGCGCGCGGGTTCTCTCCGAAGGGATAATAGGCTTAGAGCGTGCAGCGTTTAAGAAAAAGGGACAGGCAATTGAGCTCTGCAGACTAATTAGATTAAGTTGATGAGCTCATCAGTAACTTGTGTAATTAAGATCAAGAGCTAATTGTGGGCTGTCTGATGCCCCATGTTCATGGAGCTGTCCCTTGTGGAGCGTGGCGTGGTGGGGCTGGTGCGGAAGTGGCTGAGCTCCCTGGGCTCATCTCCCTCCAGAGCTGAGGCGAGGACGTGTGGCTGTCCCCAGAGCTCCTCTTGGGTGCCAGGCGGGAGGTGACAGTGCACCCAGATGCCGTCACCTGCCTGTGACATGGTGTCTTCCCCCTGCTTTGCCTCATTGTTGCTGCTCATCGAGGTGCAAATACCTCTGCCTCAGTGCACAGCCCAGGTTGGCAAGGCCGCTGTTTGCGCCCAAGATGTTCCACATCTCACTGGTTTCATTATTTTTAAATATTCTTTTTAGCATTCTCTGCCCCAGTTGAGCACAGAGGTGCATGGATCTCTCCCAGGAGCTCTGGATGGATCTGACCAGGTCTCTGCTGTTTGCTAGCCCCCTCCATCCCTGAGTTCTTTCTGGTGCTGAGCGGGAGCAGCACCTGTCAGAAGCTGGTGTGCTGACCCTGGTGCAGCTCCCTCGCTGAGTTTGTGGCCAAGCGGGAGAGAACGCGGAGGTTTGTGTTAAATGGGAAGACCAAAGTGCAAGCAGGCTGGGCTGGATGGGCCATCAGAGCTGACCAGGCCAGCCAAGCTCTGCAGAAACGGTGGGCGATGGTCATTAGTGGTTATCAAACCACAGACAGCACTTAACCAGAGAGCCAACTCGGGCTGCGCTGTGACGGCTGCAGCCCCTTTACAGCTTTTGTCCTTGCTCTCCGTATCTCCTATCTGATCCTTTTGATTCTCTTCTGCAACAGCTTCTCCTCTCCCTTTATTTCCCCAGCTTGCTGCTTTCTTCCTTCACAGTCTTACTAGTCCAGCCCTCCAGCTCCCTCTCCACTAAATGGCTTCTCCTCAGAACCTCAGCCTCCTCCAGCCCCTCCATGGGCCCTGCTCTTCGGCCCCGGCTCTCCCTTGGAGAGGGGCAGCTTTGGGTGGGGGCTTGCACCCCTCCTGGCTGAGCCCTGGGGCTCCTGGCACGGTGCTCTGGTCACTTCGGGCTCCTTGGCTCTGTCTCCAAGGTGACCCAAAATGCTTCCCCCTCTGCTCCTGAGCTCCTGGTGGGATTACCTGGCACCGTGTGCCCCTCAGGTTTTGTGCTTCATTGCCTTGGTGGCGGAGGGCTGGCTGCTGCATCCTCCCCTCGCAGAGCACCCTCACGCCTGGGCAGGACTTTGCATTCGCCTCTCTCTGGATGAACCCCCCTGTAACGCACGGCTGAGCAGCTGGGACCACCCTGGCGTGTCCTGGCTGGGCTGGTGGCTCTTGGGGAGACCCCGGGCTGCTCCCCTGAGCCCCTAGGTGCATTTCTGCCTGTGGCCCTCCCTGGAGAGGTGCTTCCCTGGGCTAGAAAGGGGCTCTGGAGACCTGCCAGAGCTCCCCACTACATACCCCACTGAGGGGGGGATTTAGGGGCATTGCCTCAAAATAATGACAAGGAGATTTAACGCTCTGATCCCTTCCATGGGGCCCTTCAGTTCTTACAAGCTGAAATGTGATTGCAGTGGAAAAAACACAAAACATACCCGAAAACCCTTCCCAGATGTATGAGAAGGCTGAAATATCTTTGGCTTCTCTCTCTGCAATAACTGGAGGGGAACGTGAGCAGATGTTTATAGGTCACACTCTGCATTTACTTTTTTCCCCTTTCTTTTTGACAAAGAGTTTGTTTTTCTCTGCTTTATTTTGCTAATGGAGAGCAGCGTTGTGGTTTCCCCTTTCCACGCCCAGTGAGAGCAGCGGCTTCCCACGGGAGCAGCCCCGGCCACCCAACTCCCCGCTGGTGCCGGGGTGCCGTGGCCCCCCACGCTGGAGGGGTCCCACCAGGGAGCCGACCCTGGGGGGGCAGCACAGGCTCTGGAAAAACAAACCTGGAGCTGCGGGTGCAGGGCTGCGGAGTCCTACCGGGGACCCCCCTCCACGGTGGCGGGCTGCGTGGGGGTGCCACGGGTGGGCGAGCCCCGGGCTGTCCCCGCGGCGTGGACGGGAGATGGCAGTGCTGCACCGGCGCTGGGCTCCGTGTCCCCAGCCGCAGCCGCCCGCCCTGGGCGCTGCGGTTATCGGTGGTTTCCAATAAGAAGCCGCGGGCTGAGTGATGCCCCAGGGTGGCAGCGGGCACCTGCGATCGCACCCTGGCTCCTGCCCGCGGGGCATCACCCACACCCTGCCGGTGGCACAGCTGCTGTCGAGGGGCGAGATGTGGGTTTGAGGTGGGGTGGGGTCCCCAGGTAGGTCCAGGGGATCGCAGCGTCCAGCCCAAAACATCCCTGGCCAGGAAGAGCCCGGTCCCAGCTCCACCCCCGGGGGAACACCGGCTGTGCCCCCTCGGTGCCGTTGGCAAAAAAGGCTGGTCCTCAGGGGGGACGTTCACAAAAGAAAGGTCTTTGAACAGCAGAGATTTGTCTCTCAAGGCTTTTCTTTTCGTAAAAGCTCTGTTGAGGGGGGGACTTGGGAGCAGAGGAGAGAGTTTAGACAGATCCGATTCCCCTATCTCAGACAAACACACTCACCTTTCCCTGACTGCAAATCAACAGGACATGTTCTAGGGAAAGATCATCTCAAAAGAAATGGATTTTCCCCCTACTGCTTTGCCATTTTTGCTCGTATTTCTGAAAGCCGGAGTGATGGGTTGTGAACTTTAAGGAGCGATTTCTATTCTTCTCTCTCATCTGACGTGTGGGCAAAGGAAGCGGGCACCTCAGGTCTGGAACAGCTCGGGGGAGGTGCTGGCACCGAGGCACCACCCTCCTGCCCCCAAAGGCACCTTCTCCTCCGAGCCTGCATCGGGAAACTTTGTTCAGGCCGGGAAGGGGCAGGGCTGGGGGTGCCCTCGCCCGTCGCCCTGGCGCGGGCGCTGTGTGCGGGGAGGCAGTGCCGCTGCACGGCGGGGCTCGGCCGCTCAGCGCAGACAGCAATAAACCCAAAGCAATCCCGGCAATATAATGGTGGTGTTTAATTAATACCAAACAACTCTGCAGCTCCTACGGATTTCACCATTGGATCCACGTTAACATGAGATATTCTGATCATGAGTGACATTATGGCAACAAACACGTAAGGATTAGCGTGGGGGGGGGTGGTGGCTCTGCGTCCTGTGCCAGCCCTTCCCATCACCAGGGACGGGGACATCCCCGCAGGCCTGTCAGGACAGCACCCTCTGTGTCCTTCCCCTGCGCAGTGACACCCAGGTGGGTTCCTGGCTCTTTCCCCCATCACCATCCCAGTGCGGTTCTTGGGCACAGGGCCTTTCTGGCAGGTCCTGCCCAGCTGGGCTGCCACCTCATCAGACAGAAAGCTGGAGAAATGGAGATGGAATTTCTGAGCTTACCCAAACTCGACGTCCTCCCCGTAAGAAAAGCCCCTGGCCCAGCCCCACAGTCTTTTGAGTTTCGTATTAAACACTCATTATACCTTTGGTGTGACAAATGATTGAAAAGTGTAATTTGAAAGCTAAGCTCCCCATCACGCTCTCCCCTATTGTTTATTTGCCAGCTCCGAACGGGTTGGCTGCCAAGGAAAGTAATCAGAAGGTAATAGCCTGATATCGGATGAATCCCCAGAGCTGCCAGCAAGCTGGAAAACTACAATCTTGGTGCCGCCTGCAGTATTCATGCACTGAAAATAATTGTGTAGAGCAGTGAGGCTGGGATCAAACTTGGGCTGACATTTTGCGTTGTAAGGCTCGTGCTCGGCGCGGCCTGATGTGGTTATTAGTAAGTGGCTCGGGGGCAAGGCAGCCCAAAGTGGCTCGGGGAGGGATGTTCTGATGCATTTGCCTGTGTAGATGAGACGACACCTTCCCAAAGCAAAGTGCGTCTCCTTTCCTCCCTCCCTCACTCCCTCCCTCCCCTCTTGCGTCCCCCTCTTGCTGCGATCCTTGCGAAGCGCTGATTTTATTGAGTGTGGCAAGTGGCAGTTCATTAAAAAGTGGGAGCAGATGGGGAAGGGATTGTAGAAGAAGATTAATGATGCGCACCGACAACTAAATCGGCCCAGGTTTTGGAGTAAACACAATCACGCCGGCTTCCTGGGAGCGGGTAATCCTCCTCTGTCAGCTCGGCTCTGGTTAGCCACCGAGAGCTAACGAGAAGCGATGCCGTGGCCGCCGCCTTCGCTGCGGAGCCGCTCCCGGTGCGGCCCTCGGCTCCCATGACGATGCTGGCAGGGGCTGTGGCCAGGGCTGCAAGCGGGTGGATCTTCAGCAAGTTTGTCGCTGATACCAAACTGGAAGGAGTGGTGGACACACCAGAGCTGTGCTGCCATCCAGTGAGACCTAGATGGGCTGGAGAGTTGGGCAGAGGGGAACCTCATGAAGTTCATCAAGGGCAAGTGCAGGGTCTTGCACGTGGGGAGTAATAATCTCATGGACCAGTACAGGGGAGGGCTGACCTGCTGGGAAGCAGCTCTTTGGAGAAGAGGGCGCCTGGGAGGCCCTGAGTTCTCGTGGACAACACGTCAACCGTGAGCCAAACTGTCCCTCGTGGCCAAAAAAGTCTCCTGGGGTGCATTCAGAAGAGTGTGACCTGCAGGTCAAGGGAGGTTCTCTTCCCCCTTTACTCTGCTCTGGGGAGGCCGCCTCTGCAGCATTGTGTCCAGTGCTGGGCTCTCCAGTTCAGGAGAGACCAGGAGCTACTGGAGAGAGTCCAGCGGAGGCTGGGAAGCTGCTGAGGGGCTGGAGCATCTCTGTGGGCAGGCCAGGCTGAGAGCCCTGGGGCTGTTCAGCTGCAGAAGAGCAGCCT